>VXAB01002120.1:342272-408132 GCA_013399175.1 Odontophorus gujanensis
TTTTAAAATTAATTTTTTCCACCCCCCCCCCCCCCCCAACTTAAACAGCCTTCAATACTTAGTAAGGATTTTAAGACCCAGTTCCTCTTTAGTAGATCTGCAGTGGCTAGTTTTTCTATGCAAATAAAAAAATTAGGCAGTTTTGATAGAAAGTTCTACCAATTCTCACAGCAAGTGAAAAACAGAAGTGTGTGGAGTGCAACTGACTGCAGGTATTGTCAGAGAAGATGAGTGGTACAGCACAGCTGAGAGAAATGCATCAAACAATCTGTAATACAACTTCCAGGGGAGGTTTGAAATAAGTGGCTACAGTCAGAGATCATTTTATCCATTGCCAGTTACTTGTGATGTGGTGGCAGAATTGAAAGTACATGAGACATGCTTAAAGTTGCTTGAAAAAAGGCATGGCACAATTTGCAGATGACAGTTTGGCTACCCAGTGACCCCACAGCCTGGTCACAGAGCAGGCAAACTCTGTAGGGGAAGCAGGAGCCCCAGAGGTGTCCTGGCTGCAGGTGTTTGCAGTGCAAGTCAGAGGCAAGGCCACGAGAGGGGCAGGAAGGATTTGGAGGACATGAGATGATGCTGAACGTGAACTGTCAGGTTTCTTTCAAGGGTCCAGAAATCCAGCTTTCATTTCTTTGAATCTTTTATTTCTAATTTCCCTTTCCTAGGTAGAGGTGTTTTGGTTCCTGCACTTCCAGATGCATGAATCAGCTCCTCCTCAGGCAGCACCTGCTGTCTGCCTGACAAGAGGTGCTGTTTCTGGCAGGATGGATTTCCTTAATCTCTCTTCCTGCTTTCTATATCCTCACCTTCTGTTTTGTTTTCCTCTCCACCTTCACTCCTCCCACTAGCTCTCCTCTTAGCCTTTCTTTGACTTCTTCCCATTCCATTTATCTCCTGTCATTTTCCTGGGTTCTGCCTGCCCTTCTGTCGTGTTCCGCTACTGTCCCCTGTGTGGCCGGGCTGCATATAGGGCATCCCACATGCATCCCCATGGCTTCTTCATTCCTCAGATTGCCAGTGCAGCGGGTAGGCCACTGATCTGCGGGCTTCCGTAGGTTCAGTATGTTGGGTTTTTAACATGAGGAAATCAAAGCATTTAAAAATAAGATAAACAGGAGCTAAACAGGAAATGGCGGGGGAAATTTCGTCCTGAGAAACAGAGCACTACAAAACATACCACTGCAGAGATAAAGGCATCTTCTGCAAACAGCAGCACTCTGAGAAGCAATTTGCTCAAGAAGGACTGGTTAAAATTCAGGTGAAGAGCTGCTGGGCTAAGGAAGGAGGAAAGAAGAGTAGATGTGTGTTTTCTCCCTAATCATTACACCAGATGATTCAAAATGTTCAACGCCCCAAAGAACATGACAGGCTTGTGAGGTGAAAGGGCTTAAATTAGCTTCTTTTTATTTTTGATTTAAGGCAGCTGGCTCACTTCACCTCTAAGCACCATTTATTCTTCTTACTTAATATAAGGAGTGTAACCGAAGGCTCAAACTTCTTTGGAGCAGGCAGGCAGGAGGGACAAACACCACTGTCTTTTTTCTTGCCCAGTGAAAAAAAGCCTGACACTCAGTACTGGTCTCTCCAGGAGCTTTTCCCGTGTGGCTGCTCTTGTCCTCAGCGTGGGGGCAGGCCCCGTCAAAGCACCCTGCTGTTAGTCCCAACCACAGCCAACCAAGAGGGTCAAATCACTCTCTCCAGCTTCCCTTTGCTCCAGCTTTCCTGTACTTTTAAGTTGATGCCCCAAGCAACCACATTACAGTTTGGGGGATTTTAGCTTTCCAAGGGCTTTGCTGCCTTTATTTTTCCACATATGATATATTTGTTTCTACCAGCTTCTTTCTCATTCAGCTAGATTTCTGTCTTTCACAAGTGTAAATTTTAAAATGCATTGAGATAGTTAGCATCCTTAGTTTTCTGACCATGTTTTTGGTTAACAAAATATGGAGAAAGTTAGGGGAAGGTTTAGTCTCAGTTTCTTTAGGAATCCCTTAATTTTGGGATGGTCAGAGCATTGCATGTTGTTCACCGCAGGTCTGGGACCCACAGGATCCAGCTGAGCTGCATGAGAAATGTTAAAATAAGTCTTCTCAGTGTATTTAAATGCTGGATTAAATTATAGAGGAAAAGATAAACATGTGCAGAGATATCTGAGGAGCACTTTTGAGTCATGTTTTTTGGATGGACATATCTCGTCAGCTGTGTGATTCCTCAGTGCATGGTGGATCTTCCTGTGATCCAAAATGAATTCTAGAAGGAGAAAGGCATATGACGAGAAGCCACAGATTTAAATTGCTCCCTCTGGGAAATTATAATCTTAAAAAAATAAATCTAACGATGTGATGTGCACATGTTACAGGTAATTGTGGAAGTGACACTTTGGCCCTATGGCCTTTTAACCAGAGGTCTTTCCCCCAAAGCAAATGTTAAATCTCCATAAGCAACATCATCATAAACATTTGCAGTTCAGTTGTAAATTGATAGTACTAAAAAAGATTTTTAAAACTCCCAGACTCTTTCTGTTAAAGACTCTTCTCTAACTAAACTGTAGATATAGCTGCCGTACAAAAATTGATTGCACATTTAAGAATAAATAAATATAGGCTATTAAGGGTCATGGTTGGATTTAGGGTTGTATTTACTTTCAAGGGAAGCATTGGTATTGCAGTGAAATCAGTACTTCTCCCTACTTAAATGAAAGATAAAGGGCCGTATATTACCAGTCACCCTCTGTGAAACCCACTGACCCATTTTATGTGCCTATACCATAAAAAGTAATGTACCAGACTAAGACTGACTTATTTAATAATTAGCAGTTCTTTCTTAAGTGTTTTTTTGTGTTTATTTTTTTTTTTTACACATTATTTTTTTTCTTTATTGTGAAGTCCATTTTTGCCATGCATATTTCGTGGTTATGATGCCAATTGAATCCTGAGTGCGAAAAAGGAGGGATTTGGAGGAGAGGAAGGCAGAATAAAGCTTCACCCACTGTTTTTGCATGTATTACTTTTTCCCTTCTCTTTACATATGAATGTAGTTGCATTTTATGTAAGATTTTCAAAGGAATGCATATTATGTTTTTGATTAGGGCTTGTGCCTATCATTGCTAGGCAATTGAAGGCAATACTGTAGAAAAGATACATTTGAACAAGGGAAAGGAGAGGTGGAGGAGGCTGAGAGCAGAGAAACCGAGCTTGGGAGAAGCCCTTAATTTAGTTTTTTAATTCCTTCTGAACACAACTAAAAAGTAATGATATTTATGTTTTTAGCCAGTTTTCGAGTTAGCGGGTTAGGAGTGTTCTGTTTTTTCCTTCCCTTGAGCTGCTGGTACATCTCAAGTGTTCGTACCCAGGGACCACACATACCAGCTTTGATACAGCCTCAGCCCTTAAGCCGACAAGTTTTTCTGTAGTGCTGGCTCTCAGCCACACACTGGGGCTCCACTTAGAGAGGGGTCTGATCTGACAGACTAGACTGCAGGAGCAGGGCAGCCGGCTCTGTAGGTCATTTTGTTTTTGTACTTGTTTGCTGCCTGTCACTGAATTTTACAGGTTGCTTTAGCAAGTTTCGTTTCTTAATGGTTTTTTTTTGTTGTTTTCTTTTTTCATTTTGTTTGGTTGTTTACAATAGAAGGACACGTTTAATTTGTAAGTGCTGCAGCTAAAGAGGAGAAAAGGCAGAGGGAAGAAGAGACATTAGGAATCCTTTTCCCCTAAAATGTCACCCAAAAAAACTACAATGAAATGCTGTCAGCACCACTGCTGGCAGCTCGGTCATTTTTTTTTTTCCCAACCCAGAGAAGAGGTGGAGGTAACATGCAGACAGATGGTGCAGCTGAATAATAGGTTGGATAAGAAATTTAAGGAAACAGCATAATCTGTTTCTTCAAAGGAAGTTTTTTCCTGCTAGTGAAGTTTACCTTTCTTCTGAAAAGCCCTATGAGGTTGTGGGGTTTTCAGTTTTGTTTGTTTTACTAAATCTCATCTATTACAATGGCAGATACAGATTTACTTAAAATTCACATCTGGCTTCCCCTTTCAATGTTCTAGTAATGAAAGCCAATAGAAGAGATAAACCAGAAATAGCTGGAGATAAAGGACAGCTTCAGGTTTCAAACTTTCTCTGATTTAGCAGAGATTTGCTCAAAGGCAGAGCTTGAAACTTAGAACTGATTAGTGTGAACAAAATAATAAAGCGAACGTATTTCTGGGGACATTTATTTTCACTTTAGGCCACGTTTCAAGAAGAGGCATTCTTATTCTAGCAGCTCTGCTCATCTGGATCAG
The DNA here is from genome assembly GCA_013399175.1 of Odontophorus gujanensis. NCBI lineage: Eukaryota > Metazoa > Chordata > Aves > Galliformes > Odontophoridae > Odontophorus > Odontophorus gujanensis. The sequence continues at coordinate 346,568 of VXAB01002120.1, forward strand.
GCTGAACAGCAGCTTTTGCTTCTTGAATTACAAACACAGAGTTCTGTGAGCAAAACAGAGAAATCCCAAACTATTTAATACTCATGGCAGCTTTCAAAATGTCTTGAAAGCGCGTGTCTCACAGAAATCAGTTCTTAAAAGTACTTGAAAAGATAAGCTAAAATGAAAAGCTTTTCAATAACAACTATGTTGTTCGCTATCAAAACCTACTAAGCCTGATAGATTGTTATTTTCCCTTAAAATCTTATGAAGTTATCCAGAGACCTTTCTTTTAACAGACTTCATCTCATCTGGGAAACGTACAGGTCTACGCAGCTTTGCATAGGGGATAACCAGGACTTCAGTATTTCAGTCAAAAAAAAAAAATCTGTAGTCAGAATAAATTCTCCCACGGTCAGGAAATTCCAGAAGAATATTTCAGGCTGGAAAGGACCACTCTGATCATCTGGACTTGTACCTATGTCCGAAGCCGCAGGCATTTCACTGAGAAAGAAGTCAGATTTCAGTAATATCAGCCTGAAAATGAGTTTTGAATTAAATGCTCCACTCATAGACTACACTGCAAGTTGCCTGCTGTAGTTTTCTAGATAAGAGTAATGTAGAGCAGACCATGTTTTCATTATAAACTAAAACAGAGTCCATTGCTGTTTCTTTCTTTTATATCCTCATACTGAAACAACATGTGCTTGTTTTGCTTCACAGTACCACAGGCAGGAGCTTCTGTATTCCAAACTCTGAATTTTTGATCCTGTTGAACACTGTGAGAAACCTCGGTTGAAAGGTTTAATGCGTTTTCCAATCAATGCGTAGGGGAAATTTGGCCTTATCAATTTAAATGCTGGAGATCCTTCATTGCATTATGGAAGAATCTTCTCTAAGCAGAGATTATTCTTAAGAACTTCATAACATTTAAAGGTTAATATGTTAGGTAAAGAACAATATCTTAAGACAAACATTTTTATTACAGGACATGAAGGGATAGTTCTGATTAAATTACATGATTATTTGAATGGGAAGGAAGACAAAGTGCATCATTTCTTGCCCTCAACTTTAATGCCTTTAATCAAATAATGACCTTCTGGAAATAGTTAATTTTAAGCATTTGGAAAGATCAATACCACTTTGCCACCAAAAAATGGCCCAGATGATGAAATTTGATGTATTTAAAGTACCATTTCACCCTTTTAACCTAGTAAATAATTTAAAATGCTTTCAGTACTTCTATGCTACCATTATGTATCTCGTTCGAAGTATTATGACTTTTCCAAAAGCAACCTTTCTCTACAATGAGCAGCTTACAAGTTAATACTGAAGCCTAAGACCGTATGCATATATATTGTAGTGGTGATGTTGGCCTTTTTTTCTTCTCTTTCTATGAGTGGATTCTGTTCTGAAAAGAAATGGAAATATCTATGATGAACACAGCCGTTTGGAACAAAACTGTGATTTGTAAAGCAAGTTGGACAGCTTTTGAAGGGAAAAAGTCAATATTTAAAGTTTAGTTCATGAGTTCTTTTCCTTTGTTTTGTCTGTAAGCTTTTGTGTTAAAGGTGAAGGATTTGGGTTGCTCAGACAATTAAGAGCCCATTTTGCCAAGTGTAATTTCATATCTGTGTTCTATAAACTGGAGTGCCTTCAGCATTGTAAATAAAAAAATTGCCCTCTATTTAGCATGTTTGTGGGCAGATTAAAAACAGTCTTCATTAGCATAAGTAACACTTACAGATTCTTTTAAAAGTAGAAAATTATTTGCTGAATGATAAATTGCTAGCTTTATAGTTAGTTGCTGAAAATGTGCTCATTCAAAATGCCTACTTTAGTTTAGTCTACAATACTCAATTTTTTGAGTTCGAAGTACTGTTTAATGGATTATGTACTTAGTCTTTGTTCACAGTCGATGCTGAAACGCAATTCACACTTTCTGCTAAAATGTTTGTATCAAACACCTCCCTATTTAGACTGATTTCTTCTAACGCCATATATTTTTGTTATCCTATATGCCCCAGAGACTGATGCAAAATAATGTCAGATATGCTGTACCAAAGAAAAGCTGTTCACATTTTAGTATTGATAGTGAAAAATGTTTTGCCTTCTTGAATTCAAATTACAGCTCTTTTTTAAAACACTTGATTCTTTGTTAGTTTTTCTGTAAGAAATATTAAACATTTGGCAAGTGATCATCACGATAGCGAATTCACCAAACAATAGAGTTCAGTTGCTCCACCGTAGAGTCCTTCCCTTCCAGACATGTTTATTGCTGTCTTGGAAAGCTTTGCCCAGAGAGCACTTTTCATGCTGGTAATGCTACCCTCTTTGATCTAGTTAGAATTGGTATTTACACCTTAAGTGCAGATTTCAAATTATCTCTTTTTTTTTTTTTCTTTTTCCTTCCCATTTAATAAGAAAGATACTGGAATGCAAGAATAGTTTTTTTTAGACACTACGTGACAGAGCAGAACATTTTATTTAAACAAAGCTAGGTTCAGTCTGAATAAAATAACATTTGGATGCATAGATAAAATGCATGTATGCTTTCTTTAAAATGAGTGTGCTCATGGGTCTTGCAGACTCTGATGCTTGGCAGTTATCCTCTTTGCGCTTTTCCTGCATTAGTTTGGCAGTTCAGCTTTCACACGTTTTTTTTTCCTTTAATGTCTTCTGTTTCTTTACTAAATCCCTATCAGAAAACCAGACAGAAGACTCTTATTTATTTTAAATATCTTAGGTTTAGCATCTTTTTTTTTTTTCACCATTTTCTTGCTTACTGTAGCAAGACCTTTGCAGATGGTACTTGGTTACTTGAAAGTGCATAACAGTATTTTCTTTGTAGCAGATGGATTTAAGACTTTTAGTTCCCAATAAATGTAGGTTTACAATACATAACTTTACAGGATTTGTGTTGTATATAACAGGTTTGAACATATTATCTCAGAATTCATCTGCATGGCATTTTCAGTTTATCCAGGGCCCATGCCAGTATTTTAAGTAATAGGGAGAGCATAGTGATTGATAGCAGCTAAAGGCGTGATTTTGAATAGAAACAAAGGTTTTAGAACAGAAGGTGTCAAATTAAACTTTGTCAGTTTGAAAAGTAGTAACATCCTGAAAGTTCTGCAAACATATTTACATGTGGCTAATGTTTATATTTTGCTTTGTACTCTCTTTATATTCAGTGTAATGTTGCCTGGCAAATTTACTGTGTTTTAAAATCAAGGTTTTTCCCAATGTCATTGCAGAGTTTTGGGGGTTTGCCTTGCTGCATAGATATATCTGCCTAATTATTTTAAGGCATTTTTAATGATGTGCTGCATGTGCTATAGAAGCTGGTTGTCATCTAATTTGAGTTATAAATATTTCCTTATTATTTTAGTGTTCTTTCCACTTCCTTAAGATTATAAAAATGTGGAAAAAAAAACAAACAACAAAAACAGTTGTCCAAGCCCTCCTTCAGAATAAATTTTCTTAACTAGACAGAAATTGCTCTAAACTTACAGGAGTGGAAGAGGAGAAAAATCAGCCTTGTTATGGGTTCATTTGTAAATGAAACTACGTTAGCTACAGTGCTTCACTCGTCTTTAGATCAAATAGAAGCAAAACATACAAATTTTGCTTAACTTAAAATTCAGCATTAGAAGGGTCTGTATCATTAGTTTTCCTCCAAGTTACAAAAACATTTCATACGTTTTCTTTTAGCTGACTTTCATGAATGAGCTTTATGTTGGATAGAGAAGTCTGAACTCAAATTAAATAAAACACAGGAAAACATTCTGGTGTAAAGTTTTTACCCTTTTGACAAAATAAACCCCTTAAGTTTCTGTTACTGCACACTATTCACTGTCTCTTCTGAGATTATTTGTGAGGTCAACTTCTGCAGATGTTGTCAGAAATAAATGAAGGCCAAAAAATTACTTATTTCCTTGTTTTTAAAAGATTTCAGTTAGTCATTTCCCTGTTGCCCATCATATATTTAATCAGAATATTTGTTTACTTCTTTAGGCATATGAAGAACAGAGTGGAAAAGAGAAATTTTATTAGAGCAGCAGTCTATTCTGCACGCTGTCTGAAGCAACAGATTTCAGAATCTCAAAATCATTGCTTTTATGAAAGGCTGGCAGAGACATACTACATCTTACAAGTCATCAAATCATTTTTAGATAAAGAATTAGATGCATTACTTTTGTACAAAAGCTAGTAGAAAAGTACTGGAAATGTAATGTTAGTCATTGGTGACTAGTAATACTAAGGACTGATCTAGTGAGTGTTGAAATGCAGAAAACACAATATGAGGAGAAGGAATATTCTGGTTAACAAAAGTGTTATGAAATACGTTTAGTCGGCACAAACCATGATTGTTTAGGAATTATTTTATTATTGATCATTTAAAAAGAGTTCTCATTGTCCTTTTCAAAACAGTATCTGAGATCCCCGTGGTCTTCAAACAAAACAAATACAGTTTCTAAATGTATGGTGCAAATTCCTCTTAGGTCTGTGAATATACCTTAAAGAGTTGTCATTGGAGGGGACAGTTTTTTCACCTAATTGCTGTGGCAGCTCTGCTTTTTGTTTCACCACAATTAGAAAGAGGACAAACAGATTTAATGTGAAGCGTTGCAGACTCCGGACAACCAAAGGACAATTTTTTTCTGCTTCACAGCAGACCTTTCTCTTTTTAATTAAAAATTTTATAACCACATTTCAATTAAACGATTTCAATTTTGTTATCTTCATCTTCTCCCCTCCCTCCTCAGTAAAGCACCTACACTTTCTGATTGCACCATTTAACTTGCTGCAGAAAGCTAGTAGTCCTACACTTATTTCCTTGGAAGCAAGGCAGGCAGAGAACCACGAGCAACATGTGAATTTTGTTTAGGGACATGGAGGGTTTGTGTGTTAATCTACTAACACATCCTAAGGATCCTTATGATGGGGAGGGAGAATTCACAGACTGTTGCTGCTGGGACAGCCTATGTACGTTTTATAGGATGGCGTCTGGCTACATTTCCCAATAAACTTCTTCAACCTGGGGTTAATACCCAGCATCTGCGTGGCCAAAAACTGGAGTCTACCCCATCTCTGGTTTGAGCCCTACTCAGATTTTTACCTTCTCATGTTGCCAGCATTTGTGCTTTAAGCTATTTCTGTTTCTGGAGGACATATTCTCCTGTGTCATTTGTTCACTTTTCCACTTAAATGCAAGAGCGTATACTTGAAATCTTTATACACACCTCACTAAATATGTTCTCATACAGTATGAATGCATTAAGATTATTTGTTTACTTTCATCTCTTCCTATCAGGGCAATATTTTTACACTGCATTTATTAACTGCTAGGTAAAGATATGAATGTCTTCAGGAAAATGGCATATCTATATTGTATCTATGTATCTATTGTATCTAGTAGTAAACTAGCCTGGATAAAGCATTTTTCAACTACTAGTACATGTAAGATGGATCTAAAAGCTTCTGTACATTTATATTATTTGTTGATTCAATAAAACGTCACATTATCTTTCCCACAGCATTAAGAAATAAAATTGCACAGACCTAGTTTTGAAAACAGATCCTGGAAGCTAAAAGGAAGAAATATGCAGGTTGAATGCGTGTAATAGTTTGTTTCTAAATTTTAATATACAAAAATTTGCTGATGATGCACACTGTGCTTCATGGCTAGTTTCCCAAAAAGATAGCTGGTTTAGGATCTTGCTGTTTGGTGACCTGGAAAGGATATGGAGGGTGAGTCAAAAGCATGAGATTACCTCGTATCCCCCTCAAGCCCTATGCAAAAATGTGAGACTGTTTTTTTCTGGGTCTATGAGAAAAGTACTGAAACAGATAATTATTTTCAAATAAATTCACCTGCAGAGGCACATCTACTCATGGTAGATAAGAACACAATATTACTTTCCTGCATCTCGTCAAAGAATTCCTCTCTTTCAAAAGGACGTTAGGGAATTCTGCTATCGTTACGATTTACATCAGGCAGCTCTGTGGTCAGAGCAGGTACCAGAAGTACTTTCTTGTCTAGAGGAGGAGCACCAACATTTAAAAACAACTCAGCAGCCAATTAACTGTCTACTGAAACAGTGTTGGTGCTCTCCAATGGATAAACAGAAGAAAACAGACAGGCACGAGACAGAATATATGGCATAATTGTGTAGGGGAGGAGGGGATGGGGGGTTCTACCTTGATCCATGGGTTTGTTGAAAAAACAACAGCATTGTGGTGTGGGACCAAGTAAAATGTGTTTTCCAAAATGCCCGCGCTTGCAGGGGTCTGTGCAATAGGGTGGCAGTCTGGGTGTGTTGATGTTTATTTCACATCCAGCATTTACAGGGAAAGCTGTGACTTGTTGGAGGAGAAGGTGAGAGAATGCAGTGCTGCACAAGTCTGCTTTTCACCTTTACTTGCCCCTTGCAAGGCAAGAAAAAACTAATGTTTTGCTGGTGTTATCTTCAAGGGATGGCTCTGTGAGCTGTTACGTTGGAAAGAAGATCCCTCACCAGAGAACAGGACCCTCTGGGAGAATCTCTCCATGATCCGAAGATTCCTCAGTCTTCCTCAGCCTGAACGTGATGCCATTTATGAACAAGAAAGCAATGCAGTTCATCACCATGGTGACAGGCCTTCCCACATTATCCATGTGCCAGCAGAACAGATTCAGGTTAGTTTACCTTGGCCAATCCAGCAGAGCACTAAGTAAATAATGCTTTAAACATAGCAAAGGAAATTAGTGTTTCTTTCCTCCTGGCCAGGCTAACCACAGATCTCCTGGTAAGAGATAACAGCACACTGCCGTCTGCCACTTGAATTAAAAGATGAGTTGGTGATCACACTGATTTTTCTTTTGGTTTGGGTTTTTTCAAGCTTGTGTGCCAGGGCAGCTTGGGCATAGCCATGTGTGGGCAGGACAAGCCTCCCGTGTTAGCTGCCTGTGCTAGATGGGCCTCATGACCACAAGAGAGGGGTGCTCAGAGCTGGGCCACTGAAGTGGGAGGAGGTTACTGAGTTGCTGATGAAAGCTTAGCTCAGCTGATCACCCCAGGCTGGAGTGAGGGAAGGGGACCTGGCTCCTCAGCCCGTTTTAACCCCAGCTGAGTCTGGGATGAGTCAATGTTTGTTTGTTTTTCCTTCAGAGCCCCTCTCCCACCACCCTTGGGAAAGGAGAGCATAGAGGCGCTTTCTTACCAGGCCTGCTGACCGCTGGACCTTGGCTGGGTGCTGCTCCTCAGGTGAGCTGGCACGAGGGCAATGTGCCAGGGAGAGAACCGAGGGCTTGCAGGACCCATGCACTCGTCTTGGAGAGGCAAGGCCCTCGGCTCACCCAGGCACCGCGGGACTAGGAGCGCAGACAGCTGTCTGCTAAATATTGTAGGTCAGAGCTGGAACAGGTTGCCTGGAGAAGTTGGGGATGCCCTGTCCCTGGAGGCATTCAAGGCCAGGTTGGATGGGTCCTTAGGCAGTCTGATCTAGTAGGTGGCAACCCTGTCCACACCAGGGGGCTCTGAACTGGATGGCCTTTCAGGTCCCTTCCAAACTCAAGCCATGCTGTAGTTCTGTGATCTGCAGCTCTCTGAGCTGGAGGCTCTTTAATTCCTTCTGATGAAGATCTGAGCTCAGCTTTTTAGCTGCTCCCTCTTGCAGGGCAGATATTGCCGTTTGTCAGAGTTCTCAACCTCAGCTGAGACCTTGGTGTACCATTTGTATCACCTGTGCAGAAAAATATTTACCGAACTTGGGAGGATAGAATTATCTCACAGCCAGAAACAACACGAGTGTATATTAAAGATAAAGCAAACTGAATAAGACAATCCCTTAGGATATCAAGTACTAAAATAATTGTGAAAGCCTGGGAACTTGCTGTTTGATTTAGCAAAAAGAGAGAAAGATCTATATTAAGTAATAAAACAGCACTTGTTTGAAAATGTACATTGTTTTTTATAAAATCGCATCTGAAAGGGATAAAAGGAGAAGCTTATGCACAGTATAAACACTGTATCACTGTGCCACTTACTTAGATTTTCCTGCCTTGTTGATAAAAGTTTTGTGTTTGATCTCGCAAATATTATTCACATAACCAGTTGCACTGTAATCTCTTAATGTGACTTCTAAGTGTAAGGACTGGGGGACTGGGCCCAAGTCCGTGTCCTTCTGCACTCTAATTGTTGGAGATGCATAAATACGTAGCTAAGACACAAGTTTTCAAACTGTATATACAAAGCCTCCAGTCTTGTAAGAATTTAATATGCTGGGAGTAGTCTTGAATCTCTGTGGGTTTGAAGCCTTGAGCAGGACTGCACTCCGACCATAAAACGTGAAAGAATGTGCACAGGGGTGAGGCAAGAGCCCAGGTTCCATAGGCATTTGTGTCAGACTTTACAGTAACAGGATCTCTTCAAGCAGAGACTGCTGAAATGGGTGTGGAGACCTACATGAAGTCTCCACAACCACGAGTGGCACTGTAAAATGAAATTTCCGATTCAGTATTTATGTACCCCTACAGTATCTTATGCTACTTGAGGTCTGCAAGTGAGCTGCAACCAAAAGCTTTGGAACCGGTTCTGACGCACACAAAATTGTTGAGGGTAGACTTGCAAAGGGAAATGAAAAGTGGTGATAGCAACTGCTTGTTTTGCTGCTGTTGTTTATTAATAATAACCGGTGGTTTGTACCATATGACAAGAAATTTGCTGACCCAAAATATCTACTAACCAGTGCTTCCTGTGCTGCAGAGCAAAAGAATTGTCAACAAAAACAGTAGCTGATAAATTTACTTTTGATTTTAAACATGATCTTATAATGTACTGTACTCCAGCAGTGGATGAGAAAAACATTTCTGTCTCTAGGGCTCAGTGCCTCACCTTTTAAGAATGTTTCTGAATCCATGCTTGCAAAACTTCATTTTAAGCTCTTGTTAATTATTTACATCATGATTTGCTTTATCTTATTCTTCTGATGTGCATACTGGCTCATTTTTATTGCTTGAGTTTTTGGAATGCAGCGTGTTCCCTTCTAATAATAATAGTGCAACTTATTTAAAGCTTTGCATCTTAGTGCTTTATAAATATTAACTAAATAATCCCCAGCACAAACACTGCAGTAGGTAAATATATTTGTTCCCTGTTTATATGTCGGGATCCTTGAATGCAGGCAAGACAGACCCCCTCCGTGGCCACAGGCAAGATGGGCCAGTGCCAGCCTGGGAAATAACGAGTTGCTGTCTCCTGATCTCTTTGTCCTTGTGAAGACTGGGCTTGGCAGAGTGGTGTTAGGCACTTCCAGCTCTCACAGCCTGTAGTAGTGCTTGCAAGTTTGAGGAGGCTTCAGCAGCTGCTCAGCTCAGTTTGGTGGTGGGATATTTCTACACTCAGCTATAAAGCCCTCCTCCTCCCTTGATCTCCCCTGTCCCTCGCTGTAGCCATTGCTAGAGATTTGCAGCCCTTGCTTTTGGGCAGCAGCTGCTGCTGCTGGCAGAGTTCCTGTGTGTTTGCCCTCCTCTGGCACTTTTCTCACTTTGCCCTTGCTACAGTTCTGGCTAAGCTGGTCAAGTTAATCCTACACTATGTCACCTACTTAGCATTTTGTCTTGTCTGCACTTGACTCGTGAAGCACGTTCATTAAACTGTGTCAGCTTAACTACACCAATGACACGTCATCAGCGTTTCCAACCTGACAAAGCCAGGGTGCCACCACTCTGCCCGCATCCTGACAGCCATTTATCCCAGTCTCTGCTTACACACATGCAGACACATGCAAGATATGCAGAGGGTTACTAATTCTTCTTTGTTTCGAGTTCACCATACTACCAACAATAATGAGCCCTTTGTTTTGTTTTCCTTCAACTTACCAAGCAGTTGCTTATAGATTTGCAATTGTTCCCCTGGATTTTCTTGGTAACAAAGAAGGCGAGCAAGAATACTTGTACAAAAAAAAATTCTGTGCTTTGTCTTGCAGCAGCAACAGCAGCAGCAGCAACAGCAACAACAGCAGCAGCAGCAACAGCAGCCGGGTCCCAGACTCCCCCCAAGGCAACCAACAGTAGCATCACCAGCTGAATCTGAGGATGAAAATCGTCAGAAACCCCGGCCACGAACAAAGATTTCTGTTGAAGCCCTAGGGATCCTACAGAGTTTCATACAAGATGTGGGCCTGTATCCTGATGAAGAAGCAATCCAGACTCTCTCCGCTCAGCTTGACCTGCCCAAGTACACCATCATCAAGTTCTTTCAGAACCAGCGGTATTATCTCAAGCACCACGGAAAGCTGAAGGACAACTCTGGGTTGGAGGTAGATGTTGCAGAGTACAAGGAGGAAGAGTTGCTCAAGGATTTAGAAGACAGCATCCAAGACAAAAATGCAAACACGCTTTTTTCAGTTAAACTAGAAGAAGAGCTATCAGTAGAAGGGAACACAGAGATTAATGCTGAATTGAAAGACTGATCTAAAAGTATTATTTTCTTTCAACAGTGCCACTGGTATTTACTAATGAAATGAAAATTCCATCTTGCGTTCTGTCAAAAACCTTTATTATTCATTGTTTGGCCAATGAATCTTCCAAAACTTGCACAAAAGTTGAAAAAAGGAGATAATGCAGACTGCACTAGATGTTTTACTCTGTTTTACAAACTGCTTCGCAGCAACAGATGAAGCGTTGAGGATTGTTTGATATTAATTTGTGTTCACTGGATACACTGTGAGTGTACCCAATAAGCATGATACCAGTGATTTTGATTCTGGAGCCTTCAGACAAGCATTACAACTTTTGTGATTTACTGTTTTTTGTTTTCATTATGTTCTTGTTTTTAATTATTACTGTAGCACTCCACACTTGATCTTTGGAAACTCACATTTATTTAAAAAAAATAAAATAAAAAGAGTTTGTTACTCTTGTTCTATTGTATGTTACAAAAGAACTATAGACTGTGGAATGCAGTTTAAAGATAACATATGCCAACAAATGCCTTGTATTATATGGCACTGCCGTAATTCAGATTTGTTTTCTTTTGGAAATAAAGGTCACTGTATTATTATTTTTTTTCCATTCTCATTGTTACATGGTTTTAAAGAAAATGAAAAAGAAAATGTGAAACACAATTTAGTCCTCATTATTTATTTGTAGATCCTGCAGCATCATGTTGTAATTAATTTTTTTGGAAGTTTCCGTTAAATGTAATATTGCTTCTCTTGTTATCATACTGATTTTTTTTTTCTATTTATAAATGTATTTTGATGGGCAGTAAAACAAAGTGTCTTAAAAGTTTTAAATAGAGAAAATGTGCTTTACACAGTTGCCTATAAAAAGTGCTCTATGTTATCCAAGCAATTCATACTATAAGCTTCACTCTTATTGTTGTATGCAATTTTTACTATCATGCAAATAAGCTTAGGTAAATAAAACTAATAGATCACCTTAGAAACTTATGCAATTAATGTGAAAATAATTGATGTTTGCAATGTGTCTTCCTTTGGTTTACAATCAATTTTAAAGCTACAGCTGTATAAATTTTCTGTATAAAGGTGTATTTCTTTTTTATGAGTTTATTGCTATGAAAACACCAGTTATTTTGTTACAGCTGGCTGTTTTTATAAGTGTATCACGATTTTCTTTATGCAGAAATGTTCTGACTAGGAGTGGTTATTGACTGTAACTACACAATTAAAATTGTTTGTATGGTATGATACGGCAGGGTTTGTCTGCGTGTGTGTGTGTCTGTGAGGAATATAACTTGTTCTTGGTACACACTGTACCTCCTTGCCACCACTTTGAAGATGACATTTCAATTGTTCTCCTTTAAAATCATGAGCAGATTTTTTTAAATGACCTTCTTAATATTTGAATATAGATAACATACTTCAAAAAGAAACACGGTTGGGTTATGAAAATCATAACCTGTCTTTTCTAGGTTTAAAAACTTGCCTGCCCAACAGAGATAGCAGGATATTATTGAGTCAAAAGGCTATCAGGCATAAACATATTTACAGTTCCTGGCAGTAATGCACGTATAATGGATACAGCTGGTTTTCTTTTACACTAGAATTATGCTAACACTATTCCTTGCACTAATGTATAAACATTAAAAAAAAAAAAATCATTAATAGTCACTAAGTACATTGGAAAGATGGGCTTTGCACATTGCAGTGCCCTTCTAAGCAAGATTCTTTTAAACAATGGCTAATAAGGTTCTTGATAAAGCCATCGCAACTGGTGAGCTTTGAGGGTATGCAAAGTCAGAGAAGTTCCATTAGCACCCTAAGGGTGGCTGAAGGGCCAAGCATCCCTCTCAGAAGGGCTGCTTGACGTGGGAAAGTTCGAATGAAATCACTTTCAAACTGATGCATGTGCATGTGCAGGGTAGAAGGGAAAAAATCCACATTCCTGGAGTATACTCCGTGCTAAAAGTTAATACATGCAGCACTCCTAGTGTAAGAAATGGGGCAACAAATCCAACACTATAAAAGCGTGAGAAGAAATATTTACAAAATTGTCTTTCTTATTTTGAAAGCAGTTTCCTTTTATCCTTTTAAGCTTCATGGGTGCTGAAGTAGAGGCCAAGATTGTTATAGCTGTTTCTTTTCCGTTATGGCCTTGCCTTGTCCCATCCCAGCTGTGGTTACCTTTCAAGTCAACTGGCCTGTGCAGTCATATAGTACCTGTGTAGGGGTTTGGATCCTGATGGGTGGGCAGAAAGCACACTTTTATCTTGGCCTAAGTGACCAAGGGCATCTTTGTTAAATCCTTAGAGGCATCTTCAAAGGTGAGACAGGTATTAAGGGTGCCAACGTTATGTGGATGCAGGAAGTTTATACTGTCAGGAGTTAATCTACTACAAGCATATGTCACCTTGACTCATGGACTGCTTAGACTACCTAGAAAACACCTTATGTCCTTTTCAGTTCGTTTTTCTCACCATCTGGCATAATCCTATCAACAAACCTTCAGTTTCTGTAGAGATTAAGAAATCGGCCTTGATTTCTGAAACAAATACTTTTTTTTTTTTTTTTTTTTTTATAACTGCAACATGAACTGAGAGATGAAAAGACAATTTGTTGGGAAGTTGCAGGTAAAACTCACTGCTGAGCAGGACTTTACCAGGAGTATATGAGAATAGTATTTTGTATGGGCTTAGGGAAGTGTGAGGAAATAACAGTGCTTACTAGGAATAAAATTTAATCTGTGAATAAGGCCAAATGGCTAAAAAAGAGGAACCTGAGTGCTGAGTAGGGATGGCAGGGCTTAGCCTTTGCTATAAAACTGTGAAGTTAAGTATTGGCAATGTTTTGTGGTTTTACCACAGAAAGTGGAGTATTTTTACTCCCTACCGATTCTCATTAATCTGTATTTAAGTGACAAGATTTATGCAGATATGCTGGAGTCTCCAGTGAGTGTTTTTCAAGCCAGAAATGAACCAGAGAGGGCCCAGATTCCAGGAGGGCCTTGGCTTAGAGGCACTCAGATACCTCAGACACGAGCACAACAGTTACTTGTCACTGTGAAGTCTCCCTGCCCTGCACTACGGGATTTCTAGAGCTCTGGTTTGCGTCACTACTTTAAGTTGGTCAGATGATGTGGAAAGTAATGTCCAGGTTTTAAAGGAAATTATATAAAAGGTTAAAAATGATTTAAAGGGATAAAACTGTGCATCAAGTGGAGGAGGACGGTTCTCTTCCATATGGTTTCAGTGATTTTCTGACTGAGTACTTTGGTTGTGGGCTGGGAAAACACCAAACCCTGCCTCTCTGTCCATTCACCAATGCAGACGCCCCATACGTTAACAGCAGGGTAAATTGCATACTGCAGAAGTCTGCTTGAGCATCAAGTATTAGCAATTCTGCTTAGCGTCGACTGTGTGTTTTTATGTCAGATACATTGCAGAGACCAAAGGTTTTTTTGATTTTTACATCATGATTTATAGTGTGCTTTGAATAACAGTCCCATGGCAAAGCAGGGATATAAATACGCTCCCAGGCCTTTTTTGCGCACCGATGTAATTTTAGTTGGGTCTCCTCACAGTGCCTTGCATCCACACAGTCTTTTACTACAACAAATGAGCTAATAATTCAAACTGCAATAAGCGATCCTCCTTGGAGCAGGAGCAGTGCTACTTGGCAGCAAGTTTGTTTGCTCTCAGGTTCATACAGGAGTCTTCCCGCCCTCCCCTGCTGGCAGCCCTCCCACATCCCACACGCATTGTTCTGCACCGGCCTGGCCCCACCACCTTTCCTGCCCTGGGTCATCCTGCCCAGATGTCACCTCTCCTGTTTACACACAAGCACTCAAGCACTCAGGTCTATGCCATGCAGCTTATTGTAAGGTAGCAAGCACTGCATGGGTCCACTCCATGGATAGGGTCCTGGTCCTGTGCGTGGTAACTGCCCAAGGCAGGAAAGTTGGCACAGTTTTTAAGGTCCCTTCTAAGCATTCTATGATTCTGTGATTCCATGGCCACCATCCATGGAATGAGCCACATCACTCCGCTGGAACAACCCCACTGTCCTCAGAAAACCGGTTCTGTCTGGAGCAGAGCCAAACCAGTAGTTTCTGGAGTACCGGAGTAAAGGGTATAAAAGGGGTAGATGTCCAAGGGAGAAGGAGAGAAAGGAAGAGGAAGGTGGCAGAGGAGAACGGGAGCATCAGCAAAGTCATAGTAGATGCCCTTGCATGAAACAACAGTTTTTGTTACAGACTAGAGGGACATCCAGGAATGCTATGCTGTAATACCTCTGTAGAAAATGTTATTGACCTGAGATGTACCATGGTCTCTAACCAGAGAGCTGGGACAAAAACCTCCTCACCTGCCCACAGCAAAAGAGGTCCTCTAAAAGTATGTGCCATCCCTCCATGCAGGACATGCAGGCTTTTATGTTCAGCTGCAAGCTGACAGCATCCACTGGAGATGAAGCTAGGAATCTCATTTAGTGGTCAGTTGCTTACTCCCATAATAGGCTAAAGCAACACCCAGGCTGTAAAATATTGTTTCCTGCAGGACACCATGCAACCACAAGCAGCCTCAAGTCCTCCTTGAAGTAGGCATACCACAGGAGCTGAAAAAATCAAACATGCTGTAGGGCCTGGATTTTTATCACAGTGAAAGAGAATTAAAAAAAAACAAACAAACAAAAAAAAAGTTAATTCTGTTAGCACTCAGAGCTATATACGCATGCACAGTTTTTAGGTAAAGTTTTTGTGTGAATAGGTTGTTGCCTCAGGAGGCGTCAGACTGCTATTGACATCTTAAGGGATTGGTTGCAATGATTTGAAAGTGATGGGACCAGAAAAATTCACGCAGACTGCTGCTGATTTTGCAGCAGAATTTCTCCCGTAATAGAATTTAAGACAAAGAGCAGTCTGTTATGTTACTTGTGTTACAAAATAAGCAGCATCCACAAGACCAGCCTTATGGATGATGCTGCCCTTCTTGTACACCTCTTCTTACCCCATCTCAAGGGGACACTTAGCATGCCCCAGAGTTACTTCTCTCTCTTTTTCTGTGCTTCATCCCCAGGCAACATTTTTATATTGGGAAAGCTGTTTAGAAAACACTTTACCTTAGAGCAAACCCCAGCGGGGAAAAGTAGGCAAGGATGTCCTTTCAAAAGTGCAGGAAAAGTGATTCTTTATCATTATCATCATGACAGCTCGGATTGGTAAATAAGTACAGGTGTTGTTGGCTTGCCTTAGTGGGCAAAATGCTTTATTCCCAGCCTAATAGGGATTCAGTAATCAGCTGAGAAGCTGAAGGAGATGGATAAGGAAGGGAGAGTAGAAGAAATAAAAGGCTGCAAACTTATTGGGTCAGTCATGCCTAGTGATGATGGGAGAATTGCACTACTTTAACCTGAAGGAGATCTGAGTTAGACATTTGGAAAATGAAGTGAGGAGCACTCACGGTTCACACACTGGATGTAGGTACAGAAATAACCTGCAAAAAGGCAGAAAGAGGGATCAGTGCTACTGAGTTGTTTTAGAGGAAAAGTTAAATTCAGAAAGCTTGAAAAAGGTGGAGGCAGATTACTTCTTTAATAAATACCTGCAACGTCATGGGTAGTGAATACAGAAAGAGAACTCAGTATTTCTTGTAATGCAAATAGTGGAGATGTTTGAAAAATCCCAAGGGGCATGGCTGTTCTGAGTGTGCCTGGTCATGAGTGAGATAAATTCAAGAGGTCTGAAACCAGCACTATGCTCTTGTTCAGGTGTGCTCAGTGCACTTGGCACACTTTACTTCCTATTCTTGTTTATTATCAGATCTTAAAACAACTGGACTGAATAATTTCATTGAGGTGTAAGTCACCTCATTATTTACAAAACTTTCCCTCCTGTACATCCCAGCATAAACATTTTTTACCCAAAGCACTCTGGTCATCACCAGGGTACCAGCATAGTCACTATTCATAACTATGCACTATCTGCAGCAAGAGTAAATTGAGGCTTCTTTGACCCAGCTGCCTACAAAACCAGGCCATTTTTTGGGGGGTGCCACCTTTCTTTCAGTCTCCCTTGTAGCTGTCCCACTTCCATTCATATTTAGCTGACCTGTTCCTTCCTCTTCAAAAGCCCACTGAAAAAGTTTGTGCCGGTAAACGTGGCTAAGTGAGGGCTTTCAGAACAATTGGAAAGAACAGATGTATATTTCCATCATTCCCTCATGTGACATCAATCCAAAGCTATTTAGGGTGCATTATGTGATGGCCAGAACAATCATGGGACTGTGCTGGTTTGATCCCAGGGCTCCTCCAGTTGTTGCAGTGCTTTCTGCAATGCACACCTGAGAGCAGGGAGCAGACAGATGGACAGAAACTGCAGCCCCAGGTACCTCCCTAGGGCACTGCATGACACAAGAGCACAGCACTGTTTGCGAACACCCTTTTGGACCAAAAAAAAGTGCATTGTGGGCAAGCAGATCAAAGCAATGTGATTGCATTTCACATCTGAAGCAGCTCATTCCTGAAGCCAAGGTGAAGAGCCTAATCCAATGTATCATTCCCGTGCAGGCAAACCCTCGGGCTGGCATCATGTCCCATGGAGCACTGTTCCAGTGTGCAGCATCTGCCACTGCTTGCCCTAGGGCTTGGCATCCAGCTGCCCTGCTCCTCCCTCCTCCCTCTGGAAGGTGCTTTGCACAAACTTTGATGGCAGAAATCTAGGCTGCTTTGGGCCCTTTAGTGCACTGAGTCTCACTCTGGCCAGTGCTACTTCATCTCTGATCCACCTCCTTGACCTTTAAGCATTCACAGGAGCAGATTTACAGTGATTTAGCCTTAAATTTGTGTTCTCTTGTTTGTGCAGATATGATTCTTCCCACTTACCCACTCTCTCCCCTGGTTAATCAATACATCAGCTGTTGATAACAACGGCTGCCAGCCAGCTAGTAGATGGGACAATTATTCTCACAAGGACTTTTATGTCCAGCCTTTAACCTACCAGATCCAGAGCAGAACAGCTGCAAGAGCTTTGAGCAGCAGATGCCCCTTTTCTACTGCAACTGCTGCGTCGCTCTCCTTTTGGTCTCTGGCTACTGGCTATGGCAAGATGAAAAAACATTTATTTTCAAGACATTGTAGTATAAAAGGCTTAACTGACTTCTGCCTTAAGGAGATATGACCTCGCAGCCAGCTCCCAAGTGTCATAAACAGCTATTCTACTGAAGAGGATCAAGTAATTTGATATCATCCCTAACCCTTTCTAAAATATATTGTTGGCCATTGGACTACACCTCTTCAACCCACTTCCTAAGGATAAGGTTAAGGTAGAACATGAAAAAGTGAGTGGCCAACATGTTAGCTGTATTCCTGTGCCCTCAGTTCCACTGCGGCCCCGCAGATTTCCTGGACCACCAAGTGTAACTTCAGGTAGTATCTGTGTTACTGTGACTTATGGTAGGAAATGGCCTTATTTTCACCTGGCACTGAGACCAGGGCTAAACAAAATCAATTTAAGGCTGTACTACTCCTCAGCTCTCTGTTTTTGTTCCAAGCAGTGCTCCTCTATATCAAATCATCTGTACTGCTGTACTTTAGGGCTATGAATATATAACCGTGGAGTGTTACTGCTGCTGGTCACAAGTTGTTGAACACATTGTCTTTTACCTAAGTCTGCAGTGTTAGAGATCCAGCAGGTAGACAGTAGGACATTACTGACATCGAGGAAATTCTCAACACTAAGGGAATTCCCCTTCTGCTGATTTCTCCTTCCTGGTCTCAGCCAGAGCACTATTTGCATGATTCATTCATGTGAAGCGTAAAACAAAAATGAATTTACATCTGCACAGCCATCCTTTCACAGTACCTGAATGTAAGCAATTGTTAGTTACAGGGACAGGAGATGCTTTCAGGTGATATGTCCTGACTCCTCTGAAGAGTGCACATCCAGCTGCATAACTTGCAGTTATCTCAAGGCACCTTGCTGTCCCTTCCAGAAGTACTTGGGATTGTCTTTCAGCACTGTGTAAACTGGATCTGTGTAACAGTACCAGGGTTAATGGATCTAGCACTGAATGAGCACAAGGAGAGTCTCACACAGAGACACGTGAGGGGCAGAGAGCGGAGAAAACGGGAGTGGAAATGGACACCTCAGTACTGAAAAAATGGAAGAAAGAACCAAGTAAGAGGGGCAAAAAGGAAATAAAAGGCAAATGACTGAAATATATACTAACAGATGTAAGATGTTCTATCCCTCACTTAATATATATATGTATATTATTTCAGTATTTCATCCCTCATAAAGAGTTGCCAGATTTTTACTCAGATGGTAGAAACAAAGCGGAAAGTAGTTCCTACCCAGTGAAGGCAGGCTTCGAACTTTGATGGTCTTGGATTATTCTAAGTTCCTTCCCATCATTTTTTCTTTCTTTTGGGTTCACAGTCATGATGTTTATCTCATCCATGCATGGGAAGAGGGGGAGGAATGGGTAGGCTTGACTCGTGCTAACTGTTGGCAACAGTTGTTTAATTTTTTGCAACATGCTCCCAAGTAACAAGAGACTGAGTAAAATATAAATAAATATGCTCTTTGGAAACCCTATACATCTTTATGGCCTACAATACCTTCAAATGGTGGAAAAACACATGTTTGTTCATTTGTCTTTTGAAAAAAATATTTTTGTGAGGATGCTACCTCCCGTTGCTGTAAACAAGGTCAGGAGGCCAAAATTAGTCTGTCCTATTTTGCACAAAACAGTCAACAACTTAAGATGTTGTTGCAATAATCAGAAAATTATTGACCGGTGTCAACACCCCCTTTCTGATAAACTGTTGAAATGTTAATATTCTTGGCAAAATTGTTTTTGCTCTAATTACTGTATCCATCTGCTCTATAAGATTGATTATACTGTGGGAATGTTTGTTCTCTTGTCTCCTGCAATGATGGGCCTCTCCTTGGCGCAGAAACAGTCCTGCCTCAGCTTTACACAGAGACGAATGTGCAGCAGAAATCAAACCAGCGTTTAACCAGAATAAAGCTGGATAAAAGTCTCCTGAAGGAGTTAATGCAATAGGCATTAATGGCTCTTGGATGTACCATCCCTTGGAAAGCTATGACCATGGCCAGGACCAAAATAGCTGGCCTCCAACCAGCACAGAAGTGACCAAGAAGGCCACCAAAACACTGCAAGCCCACAAACACTTGGCATATCAACAGTGTTCCTGATTCACTTGAGGAGAAGTTTGGCTAATGGGAGACGCCAGGTTTCCTCTGCACCAGCTCCTTGGCAGGATACAATCAAGTCGTCCGCGGGGGAGGGCATTCTCCACCGTGCCTCCATGAGCACCTGCAATGGCTAATGTTATCTGGATTGAAGTAGTTATTCCTGGATCCAAAATATAATATACCTCCTATCTGTGGCATATGCCAAAGAAGTCTTAGTGCAAAGTTGGGTATTAATCATTATTAAAGCTAATCAGAAAAAAAATAAAAAAGAAGAAAAAAAAGAGAAAAAGAAAAGCAGTGGAAAAATCATTCTTCGAAAAAAGCCGTTTTCCCATGGAAAGTCTGGGAGAGATTCAAAACTGCTTTTCCTTTTTGAACAGACATTTTGAATATACGCAGAAAAAAAGTAACTCAAACTCAGAAAAAAATCCCTTTGAGTCTTCTTGAACAGAAGATAATCTTCTTCTTCCAAGAAAGATGCTTTTTCACAGACAAAAAATAAAATCCGTTAAAAGTATTTATTTCAGAAGTATGATTTTCAGTGAGAAAAAAAAAAGCTATTCTTTTCCATATACAGAACTGCATAGTCATGTCTAAAGAATTCAAAGCCACCTAGCTATCAGCCTGAGATTGCTTTCAGGTTTTCGTTTTGAAAAGATTTTTAGTCTTTGTAAAAATCTTCCAAGTTTCTGACTCCATAGGGTGCACTCAGTGCACATGCTTATCCTTGTGAAAAGAAGGATAAAGGTTAGAAACTTCCAAAAAGGAAGAAGGAGTTTCTAGATGTTGAAGGGATGGCTTTTTCACAGTTTTATGTTCTCAACCTATGACTAGATACAGCTTTCTTGGAAATGTTATGCAGCATTAAGAACCTGTACTGGGTACTCATTCTCACCTTCGTGTCTTGCCTTTATTTGTGCCAGCATGGAGTTTTAGCTGTACTTAGCTAACACAGGTTGTTTCCAGGGCCTCAGCTAATGTAACATGCAGGAACATGTTCAGAAGAGTTTAAGGATAAGAGGGGAGAGAACTGTCAGACTTATTAGAGAAAATGTTGAGGAATGATATTTTTAAGAGAAATTCCTTCTCAGGAAAAAATAAAAATAACAACAAAAAAAATTAAAATTAAAGAGATTTGGTATGCTTGCTTGTTTAGTATGCTATTACACTGCCTGATGATTTGATTTCATCTGAGAGAAACACCAGTGGGGAGAGAGTGAATGCAGCCCATCCTCAATAAAACATCTCTTTCTTGTCTTCCAGAGTGTTTACCTTCTCTTCCAGCTTCCCACAGCAGTTCCCAACCTTGAGAAGAGCCAGTGCAATACTACATTGCTGCTACCAGTGCACTCAGCATGCTAGAGCAGGAGGAGCACAGAGGGGTTACTAGAAGAGAAATGTAGCAGTTTTCTTCTTACTCCAATTGGTTTCTCAAGCCTATGTACCCAAGCACCAGAAATGCTCATTCTGCCACCACCCCCACAAAGCCCTTGAGTCCTTGTGTCTGGTGACTACTGTTTAAAGGACTTTCCACTTGGAAAAGACAGGTTTTGGCTATTGAGAAAGCCAGGGCATGACTGACAAGATCCCTTTCAAACAATGAAATTTTGCTGTGGAACTTGGGAGAAATAAGCCCTGGGCAGCCTATGCTGAAGCCAGCAGGGCTTTCCAATCAGATATGTAGATGACAACTGCTTTAAAAAGACTTTTCAAAATATTTTCCAAGCTTGTTTTTGTCATATGTTTATCTCCATACCTTTAGATACACTGGCCTTAATATGCCAGGTATCTGGCATCATTGGAAATGCATCATGGAAAGAATATACCAACATAAAGGGTTCTAAAT
Source organism: Odontophorus gujanensis (assembly GCA_013399175.1). NCBI lineage: Eukaryota > Metazoa > Chordata > Aves > Galliformes > Odontophoridae > Odontophorus > Odontophorus gujanensis. The sequence continues at coordinate 368,056 of VXAB01002120.1, forward strand.
CCTACTGAGCCCACTGAATGAGAAATAATTTAGCTAGATATAATTATGTTGTCAGTCCAGATCTACCTGATCCACTTCAATCCCAGCGGCCCAGTTCAACTGCTGGTTGTTCTGATGCTCTTCAATGGCATGACTCTTGGGTATGTGGGCATCTTCATGACATACCTTTACAACCATGTTCTTTACCCAGACAGCAATGTCTTTCTGTAATGCAGAGGCCCAGATGAATTTGTCTCCGCGCTACCAGTTGCTCTGCTTCCACTGCTGTAACTACCCCCATAGGGCATCTGCCACCATCCAGGAATCAGTGTAGAGGTAGTGCACTGGCCATTTGTCCCATTCAGCATTATCTAAAGCCTGCTGAGTAGCCTTCCCTTTTGCAAACTGGTTCAATTCACCTTTTCCTTCAGTAGGAGGGAAAAGTATTAAAAGTTATAGTCTCTACCTCAGACAAATGTAATACCTAAGAAAAGGACACTGAAAGCAGTGGAGACCTTGTGCTCAGTAAAAAGCAATTGGGAAACCCAGAAATCCTAAGGGAAGGTAGGTGTCTGAAGGATTTCTGCTGCTACGATTGCTCTCTGAGCAGGAACCTGAATATTTTCCCTGTGTCCTCTGGACAAAATACAGGGAGGAATGCAGTGACTGAATTAGGCTTGATAATTTCCTGTCTGCCTGCAGTCTCAGACTGACATCCTGACGCTGTCCTACACTGAAGGACTATTTTAGAAGCTACCTTTACAGGCACACTGGATGTAATGCAGTTGTATTTTTAAATGAAATCTTTGATTATGGAGAACAATCCCCTGGCTAGGGATGCGTGCTACAGAATCACACAGTCTGTGGGGGACCGTGCTTATCACAGCAAAATCACCTTCTCAACTGTTCAGTGTTGCTGCCGTGTCATGTTACAGTAATAACTGCAGATGAAGAGCTTTTAATTCATTGATAAAAGCAGAAGGCTGGAGTAGCTGGCTAGCTGTAATGAAGCTTATTATTCTGCAGCTAATTTATCGATCATATTAGGGTTTTGTTTCTGAGCACTTGTACCAGAAGACAGTATTATCAACACAACATCTAAACATAGAAGGTCCTGGGAAGAACGTTAATGAGCTATCACCTACCTCTGCAAAGGTCTTAGTTATAAATAGTGAGTAGCCTAAGTATAGATCAAAACTCTCCCTCAAGAGCATGCAACCTGTGTAAAATATGATTACTCGTTTGGAACATAACCAGAAAGTAATGGCTAAGTCATGTCTCATTTATAAGATTGTGGTTCCTTTAATGACGGTAAATGGATGAGGGCTCAACTGAAGCACCCTGGTTCAGCAGTGGGATTCCCACACACCCCCGGCAGCATCAGCCACAGCTTGGAACCCCATCCAGGGAGAAAAGATGTGCATTAAGGAGCTATGCTGCACCCTGTCCACTGCCTTTCTCTCTTCTGCCTCCTTATCTTGCAGTCTGGAGGCCAGGAGCTACTCAAAACTGCTGTAACAGTGGACATGTTCCTTCCTCCCACCCCTACAGCTTTGATCCCCTAAAGGTCTTGTCTCTTAAAGGTGTATCTCCTTGTGTGCCAGGACATAAGAGCAATGTCACAATACACAAATATAAAGAGAAATGAAACATATGACATCTAGGTAACCAACGATCAGTAAGATCTAAGTGCACCTTCAATCAGTCAAGTACCTGGGCATCTTCGAGCAAATACTGAGAATGTATTTTTCTTTTTCCTAAAAAATCTTTCAACATTTCTGTTGGAAAAGGAATACTTCATATCTTCCTTCTTTGCTCTCACCTGTCTCCTGCCACATGCAGACCCCTTTCGAGGGCTTGTGAGTGCACCATATCATGCCAAAAACATCTCCTTGTATCATGCTGTTAAGTCTCCTTGAACATCCTTGTGCTAAAAAACAAAATGTCACAAAGGTTTCTAAGGGTGAGGAGGAGAAAAAGATGTGTTAGTTGTTTGGAAAGTTCATACATATTACTCATACATATTACTAGTTATTGCTAGGCTTATGAGAAAGCCATATATCAAGTTAGTGTTCAGTAGGTTTAAGCTAGACCAAAGCACTGCAGAAACTGCTGTAGGACATACTTTGGTTTTGTGTGGAGCTACACTGTAGTTCAGAGGGGCTATTTATCCTAATCCACAGAAACCCATAATTGCTTTGCAAGCTCCCTGCCTGTTCAAGGGTGTTACAAGCCTCAGAGTTTCTCTTCTGCATTGTGTCCAGACAGAAAAATTGATCTACTATTACTAAGAAAAAAAAAAAAAAAAAAGGAAAAATGCAACAAAACCCTTGTTTTCTTTAAAACACAACAAAAAGTACACGGCATCACATATTGTTTCTTTTTTCTATTCTTTAAAATATTGCTATCAAAAAATTTGTTTTCCTTTCTCAGCAGCGGTGTGGTCCAGTTGTCAAAATCACCTTAAAACTGCAGTACACTACTGATTCGTAAAGGCACTAATTTATAGAGATATTAATGTCAAACTGACAGTAGCAGACTTCAAGCTAAATGGTATCTTCTGTCCCCAGAGTCAGAGCTGTGCTTTGTGAATGAGTGCGAGCATCTCCCTGGGCAGCCCAGAGGGGATGGCTTGGCTGCAAGGGTCTGGGGTCCAAAGCCAACTTTGCTCATCTTTTTGCACAGCCTTCTAGATGACCCCTGCCAAGACAGGGGCCCCTTGGATATAGGAGCAAAGAAACATTTCAGTCCAGCCTGAGAGACCCACTTAATAAAACCTTTGCTTTTTTTCCTGAAAAGGGACATTTGGGGGTCACTTCCACCCTAAACCGTGCAGTCTGTGCTCCAGCACATGCTGATTAGCCATGAAACACCAGGCTGCCAAAGGCAGCAGGCATGCTGCATGCCAAGCAGCTTTTCAGGGCAATGTCTGAGCTGCTCCCGTTCTGGTCCCACAGCAGGGTATGGAGTCCCTACATACCCACAGAAGGGTTCCTTCTCTGTGAGAGGTGGAGGACCAGTGTGTGGTATCCACAGTCTTTATGAAGAGGACAGAAATTGTTTGTGAAACAGCTGAGGAGATGGACAGTGAAGGCAAAATCCCCTCCACAAGCAAATGTCAATGTACCAGCATGACATCCTTTGTGTATAGGATATTTTGCCTATTAGAGACCAATCCACGTAGCTGCAGGCAATCTAGACTCCTTAGGGAGACAGAAGGTTACCTACTTAGACTTATTAGGATGGTAAATGGCTGAGCAGCTGGATGAACAGGCAAAAATAAACTACCTGATATTCTTCCAAGTGCTATACAGAAACCATCCCCATTTCTCTTCACTTCTCTTAGCTTTGCAAGGCCAAAGGGATTTAGACGCTTAACATTCAGGACACTGGAGTCCAAACCATCAAAATGTAAACAGCTTTGAAAATGTGTGTGTCTTAGGAGTCACAGTCCAACTGACTTTCCGTCAGGCTTTTGAAAACAGAGTTGCCTGATAAGGTAAACTAGAATAGTTGGGATGTTTTGAAGAAATGACCTGGCACATGAACAGCTATTGCTGTCCTGTATAGGACTCACTACCAAAACATGGCAAGATTCAGGCAAAATATCATAAAATGTTTCCTAAAAAGATCTGCTTCAGTAAGGAAAAAAGCCTTGCTCAAAGCACAGTCTGGACAGAACAGGGCTGTAGACACCAAGCCACAACTACCAGAAGAACCAACACTGTGCCATGTAGCAATCACACAGCCATGACAAAATTTTCAGGGCTTGTCCATATACAATAAGATTAACTCTTTTTGTGTTTTAGTTAATTTTGTTTGATTGGTTCTTTTTTGTTTGTGGGTTTTTTTTTTCTGTCTGAGTAATGTTTCCAAAAAACTTTTTGTAAACTTTTTTTTGGCAACTTTACAGAGCCTTCGTTTGTTTAAGAACAGAGCATTAGATATGAAAAGTTAGTTCTTGTATGTTGCCTTGAACTCATGATCCATAAGTTACTTCTATACCATAGAATCAGTCACTATTGATTTCCTTTTCTATTTTCCAATACTTCTTTTTTTTCCATTGAAAGAAATAAATTCTATCCAGCAGTATACACTGTAGATTTCTTTGCACCTTTGTACCACTATGAAGTTGAGAGAGACCCTGTTTGATTGCCAGCCCTCTTCTGAAACCTCCTGTTCTGTGGCCCTTGAGCATGGAGGCCAACATTTTCCAGCAGGTTGTGTAGCGTTAGGCATCTGAATCCATATCTATATATGTAAATAAAGTTAGCCCTGCTTTTCAGAGGACTCTCAGATCCCATCAGTGGGAGTTTTTATGGACAGAAGACTGAATAAGCATTGCAGGATTTAATTAGTACTATTACCCAAAGGAGTGCTTTAAAGATGGCTATATCAGAGGATGCTGATACAGTTCAGGAGATAACAGTGTTGTTGTTTTTTCTTCTGCATATAAGCTTTCGTTGATGCTTTAGAGAGGAGGATATTCTTTCTTAAATGTTAAATTCAGCTACGTGCTGCTTGAAGTAGTATTTATTTGATTATTACATCACACACTAAGATTATCAGTACTTAAAAAAAAAAAGCACAAAAACCTGGAGTAGGAGTAAGAAAGCTGTGTTTCTTCAGACCTGTGCTTAACTGCAGGCTTAGTGGAAGAACAATCAAGGACAGTTAAAAACACCTTTAGGACTTACAGGTAGCACAAACCCACATAGCTTCTCAAAATGAAAGGTACAAGGCACTAGTCTGTGAGCTACATGAGAGATCTCATCACATGTATCCTTGAAAAAGGAGGAAGTTTGATGTCAAAAACCACCAAAAAATTTATGACTGTCTTCAGCTGGTGTCTCAGCTGGTGTAAACCAGCATAGTACAGCTCTGATGATTTGGATGGAGTGACATTGATTTATACAGGCTGTGCCGGACTGCTGTGCAAATCTGCTTCGTACATATCCAAAGAAAAATAATACGAAAGAAATAAGGAGAAGGAGGAAGGTTTCTAGATCTACTATGGAAAATGAGACAGTGAAATCTGCACCTATATTTCATTTAGGAACAAATAGTTATTTTACTGCTTAAGAGCCCCAAAGTACAAGGCAGAAGTTTGAATTTAGAAAGTGCCACAACGACATTTTAAAATATTTGTGTAACGAAATTAAATTGCAAGCATATATATCCTTGTGCTTCACACAACTTCAGCTGGACACCTCAAACTCTGTTTATGGTCTTGATCTTGCCACATTCTTAGTTTTTACTGTATTATATATCTACTTGCAGTGAAGCTATGAAGCCTGATGCCTGGATGTCTGTCTGTGGCTGGGTCAGGTATAATGTTGTGCATAAAATGAACAAAATAGATTATCTGCACAGACCAGCCCTTATGATTAGTCAGATGACTTCAGCCCAGTATTATGTAGAGCAGGGTTTGCAGTGGGTTTTCTTCTTTCAGAGAAGAAGACGAAGAAAATAGATGTAACACAGGCGTTTTAAAAGAATGTAAGAATACAGGACCAAAACGAAACAGAATATGTGTGACTTCTGAAGAGAAAACTGGGATTATAAATGTCAAGAAGAAATTTCAGAAAGGAATATTTTAGGTTCCCTGAAAGGGAGTTACTGATATTCCAAAGGCCTTTCAGGATAAAGGTAAGTTAAAAAAAAATTACACAAATTAATTTTATGTTGAATTTGGTATTTCTCATCCTGCCCAATAGGAGAGAGAGCTGTATTTGGGAAACACATTGCAAAGTATACAGATTATTTGTTCAGACTAGTACTTGAGAGGTTACCCCAGATAAAGCAGGGTGCAAGAATCCTTTGGAAGGGGTTCTCAGTTCTCACCTAGAGCCCGTCCTCCCTCTTGCAGGGGTCAGTGGCAGAGAGTAGCAGCAAGCACCCTGCTGGGATGAGCAGGGACAGAGGACAAGAAAGGTGGGGGACTGCTCCCTGCTGGAGCTGTTGTCATACAATGAGGGGCATGTGTCCAGAACCAAAACCTGGGCATGAGCCAGTGAAGACCAGCTACAGCCTCAAGGCTGCTTCTCTCTGGGCCTCCAGCCACCTTCAGAGTGATCTTCAGCTGGTGAAAGGCAGTCATTCTGGAATTATGGTAAGTCTCTCACCTCCCAAATAGTTCAGCCCATGGGATTCCTTTTCCATTCCTACAGATTTAGTCATTTATTCAAACTCATTTCACTCACCTCTCACATCAAATCCCTGCTTGTTTATCAGGTCTGAATTTGTCTGGATATTCAACAGTCTCTACATATTCAGTTCAGAGTAGAACAATGTAAGAGAAGAATGCACAGAGGTTTACACAGGTTTACACTGAAAACAGATCCATTCTACTGATATTTTTACTATTTTCTAAGTATTGAGGATTTGAACTAAACTGTTGGAGTAGAAAGTAATTGAATGATGTGTCATTTGAGAACTTATCTCCCTGACTGAGGCACAGAAACAGCAGGAAGAGACGCTGTAAAACAGAAACCAGTAAGTATCACCACTCTAACTAGTGCCTGCAGTGTGTGTGCATGCGTGTAAGAGACAGATGAAAGATTTAGTAGATAGATGGCAAAACAGGTGACATGACTTCTGATTCTGACTTATGGAAAGTGATACCTTCGTTGAAGTACATCCCGTTCTCCAAATCCTGACATTAAGACGAATAGCAGCCAAACAGCAACTTTGATATTTGCAAGAGCTCAAATATTGATTGCACTACTTATTAATGAGTTTCATTCATAATAAATACATGGTATGTTTGCACAAAGGAGGTGTTTTCTAGGAGAGGCATTACATGCTGTATTAAACAATGAATAATTTCTTAATCTTAAATGTGAGTAAACAGCAGGATAGTAAGTGTCACTGTTATAAGCCATTTCAGGAAGATGCAAGTGTAGCAAGTGCTCCAGCTCAACAAATGAGGCATCTCTCAATCCAAATGGAGATTTTCTTGATAGCTATTGTTACATGAGGTGTTCTGAGCTAGAAATTTCTGCCATAATTAATGACGGCTAAAGATTTTGATTTTTTACACACTGAATTCCATTTTGTTGGGTTTAAACTTTGTGACTGAATCTGTGATGGAAAATTTATATGTTGCCCTTTTAGAGCTCCTCCTACTTGGAGTAGTTACTTTTACAAAATCTCTAACATTTTGTTTTATTACTCGCTATGTAGATATATTTCTAAGAAAACACAACCTTCAGAAAACAGCCAATGCATCTGAAATTCAAAGAAAATAGTAAATCATTAAAACCACACAAAATAGATATTTCAAAAACTGAGGTTTGACATATTTCTTAATGACTATGTTCCCCAAACTCCTGGTCAAGTTGCCATTTATTGTAATGAAATAGAATATGAGATCTTGAGTTTAGGAACTGAAATCTCAGAGGTCTCAGTGATCGCCAGAATTGCTAGGTGTTTAATTTTTACAATTGAGGCCTAACATAAGAAAACTATGTTGATAAGCAAACCATCTAAACAATAAAAAGACCACTACTTTACAAGGACTACTCTGAAAGTAACAGCTCCTATCTTATTATGTTGGCCCGCGATGTCAGAGGTGCTATGACAGTAGATGCTGAACCTTCCCACCAATATTCCATTATGTTTTGTTTCCATGAGACAGATGGCAACAGAGGGGCAGTCAGGCAAAATGGTGTCAGGCATGGAACTGCAGATGAATCAAAGGTACGGACTGAATGCCTTCGTGCAGAACAAAATGGCACTCACTGACATTATTGATGCCTGCTGAACATTTATGGAGAGGAAACAGTGGATGTGAGCACAGTGAGCACAGTGAAGTGGTGAGTGGTGAGTTTCAGCAGTGGCAACAGTGGGTCACCTTTGCTGGTGCTGATTTTTATAAGCAAAGCATGCGGGCTGGTGTTCATTGCTGGTGAAAATGCATAACTAATGAAGACTGTTGAACAAGTGTTTTGTAGCTGATGATTTTCTCTATCAAACAGTGTTACAGTGCTCTTTGTATCTGCTGTAGTTTCCATTGAAAGAAATAGGTGATATTACTTTCAGGATGACCTTAGGGTCACTTTCAGGGTGAAGCATGTATCAAATATGCAACTTCTGTTGCAGAGGTGTTCTCTCAATACAGATACTTGAGATTGAGCTACTTGAAGAACTGAATGCATTTTCTTTTCTTCGCAGCTAATAACCAGAGGCCTCTGTTTGCTCAGTTCTCCAGGGACCCCTTTCCAGACTCACTGAAAGAAAAGGTGCTCTCCACCCAAGGGCATGCTCCCAGCTGCCTTGCCTGCTGAGTTCTGTGTCTGAGGCAAGCCGCCTCTGCCCCAGGGATAACTCACCCTCCAAGAGGGCAGGAAACTGACCTGACACCTCAGCCAAAGCCCTACACTGAGTCAGGTACATTTGTTTCAAATGACACTGAGGAGCAAATCCTTCCTACAGAGAGGCACAGCTGAGAGCACAGAGCTCAACAGCATAGATTGAATTCTTGATGCTTCAGGAGAATATCCCAGATATTCATGGATAATGGAATAAATAGTTAGAACTCTTCTGAGGTTTTGATTAATGATGTGATTCATGGAACAGAAAGCCACTAAAAGCAGGCACATCCAGCCTGCAGCCTGCACATGGCCTGGTCCAGCCTGTCCAGCAGCTACGCCCTGCCTTCCACCATCATGGAGACAACTCTGTCCCACTGAGTGGTCTGGTACACAACTGACACTCAGCAACAACCAAACATCAGTGTGAGATCAATACCGTCTAGGCTGGAATTGGTACATGGGGAGGGAACAGTGAAGAGAAAGATATCCCCTGCTTCCCAACCACATCTTATTCATGTCACTGCTTTTTGGGCATTTGTACATAGAGCAACTACTTTCAAGGATGAAGGAGCACAAAAAGAGGAAAATCTCATCAAAAATTCACTGGGAGTGAGAGTCTCCTGTGGGGAGGCGACTTTGGGAGCTGTTCTCCTGTCTGTGGGTAATGACCCCATCCTCCAGGCCCCACAGCCTCCAAGCCCCACAGCCACAGCAACTGATGAAGGTGTTGATGAGCCAGCCAGTGAGCACTGCAGAGATAGGTCCTGTGCTGGGCTCTGTACACTGTCAGCTCCACCACTAAACCAGGTGTTTCCAATCTGCAGTCCTGCACAGACTAATGCAGCCCTGCTTGATCACAAGCTTTTAACATTATTATGTGACTTTTAGCAATATTTTTGATGAGTTGAATGTGCGTAGTTCATGCATGGACTGTGTAGGTGACAACACAACACTGTGGCAGGAGGGCACAGTGCAGTGCTGACTGTCTCTTGTGCCTCTCACACAGACACAGGTGAATCAAAACCCATATGTATTGCACGTTACGTGTGCTTGTGATACTTATGATAAATGCAGTGATTACCCATAATAAAATTTTAACCTATCTACATATGTGGCACCTGTGAAGATATGCATGTTTTGGTCAAGGTCAAATATTCCACAAGTTTGTTTTTGTTACTCTCTCTTTTTTTTTTTTTCTCTCTTTTTTTTTTTTTTTTTTTTTTTTTTGTTAATTTTTTAATGTATATACATTCACTATACTATGTGTTTTATATGCATCTCAAGACAATTCCTCTTCACTCAATGCAGCCAAGACAGGCCAAAAGGTTGGACACCCATGCATTAAAGTATTTTCAAAAAACTTACAATAGTGTTGTAACATTTCACTGTTACCTTAAGCACCCTATTTTCTACCAAATTTCATATCAAATACTAGCTAGCAAGAGTGTCCTTGGGAGGAACTCATGCCTGCAACTGGAGTACTACTGTCTAAGTCTTGGGCACACAAACATTAGGTTATATCTGTGAAGTGGCAGCTTCAAAGTTACATGCTTGGCTTCAGTATGGATCCACTGAGACCCAAACTCTTTTATTAGCTTCTTGACAGTGGTGGCAGCCTCTTGGATGAGAGTAGCATCGCTTAGTTTTGAGAAACAACATATGGTACTTAGATTCCAGTGGTTGCCAGCTTTTGATGTAATTAGCCATGATCCCTGAACATCTGCACTCATCAGTTAGCCTTTAAGTTGGTGATCTATTGTTCTGCATTGGAATTGAGATTACTCCTTCTCTGGGCATGCTTCCTTCAAGAATGTTGAATATCTTCAGCTTAAGTTATTAGCTTCAAAACCCTGTGAGCACACTGTAGGAAGAAATCCCATTATAGATTATCACCTCGTCACACTTGAAAAGTTCTCCTGAGACTGGAAAAAGCAGACTACTTAAAAGACACTGTAGGACAGTGAAGGACCTCAGTACATGATGGTACTGTCAAGACAGAAACAAGCTCCTCAGAGCAGCCATTTTTCCTAAATCATACGTGTAGGTTGATATGGTCAGACTTACTGTCATGCACAAACATAATTGCAGTAGACCTATAATGGGGAAAACTGAATTTAAAAGACAAGTCAGAAGAGTCAAGAGGATGAAATAATTTCAACATTTTGCTGGAAATTTTCTTACATTTTTGAACTGACAAAGAATGAAAGCTTCATGATATGACTGAAGAATAACCATTTATTCAGTATTTTTTTTTTCCATTTGAATTGCAAAAACAAATTAACAAATTATTTGTGACCACTTATAACCTTGGATTACCAGATGGATTGAAAGAGACACCAAGACAAGAGAGAAAAGCCATTAGTTAAACAAGTAATCTCGTGGAAGCCATATGTGCTGTTTAGGCAATTAGGATTATTCATAGAAGAAGAGACTTAAAGAGTCTTTCAGAAAGTCCATTATCTTTGATAGCAAGGTTACACTGGGCTATGTGAACTCTCTGGAAGAAGAATGATGCCAGAAGGAAAATTGAAAAGAAAGAAAGCCCAGAAATAACAGCTACATCTAGAACAGCAAAATAAATAAAAAAAAAGAACTGAAAAATAGTTTCCCTGGACATGGAGGTCTAGAAAACAGTAATTATTAATCCTGGGGCAGCAAAAAGAGAGAAGAAAAAATTATTGTTGTGAATGCTGACATTCAACAAGAAATCACTTATTTTTTGCAATCTCTATATTTCTAACACTCATGCACTTAAATAGAGGACACCTAACAATGGCTAAGTGTCAACGGTTTACGGGCAGGTTCGGCCCGGTTCCGTGACGATTGGTGCGGNGAGACTGTTAACACTTGAAATTGTCAGGCTTAGTTGAAATAATAGTCCATCTCCTCACTAAATAAGAGAAGGCAACCATATAGTCTATATTTTTCTTTCTTAAAGTAACTTGAAGACTTCCTGCCCAGCACAGTTTCTCTGAAACATAATCATCCACTGAATTTTAGAATGAGCATTATTCTCAGGTTAAGGCTGGCACTTAGTCAGTCCAACTGGTTTGCCCAACAGTTGGTAGGCATTTTAGGGTACTCCAAGCAGGATTATCTTTCACTGACACATTACAACAGTCCTAACAGGCTTAAAGTCCAGTCCTGATTTGTAGTGGAAGCTCATTATGTTGTACGAATCCTGCACTCAGTATAGTCTCAAGAGGATTACAATCCTTTCCATATGTAAGGGATAAAAACTTCCTCTTTCTGAGAAGTTTTTCAAAAGAAAGCAAGTTCCTTCAGGTAAAGGTATAGTTGGGTTGTGTAAGAGGCCCTGAAAAGTAGCATTCAGCTAGAATCTAGTTAAGATAACTTCAAACGATGAGCAAGAAAAGAATACTTATTTTCCCTAATTTGCAGTGGCTTTTCTGTAATTGACTGTGACACAAGGAACTGAGCTCTCAAGAACATTGCAAGAAGATGACTGTTCTATCAGCTTGAAAGATGGGAGAATATGGGGAATTCATTCTTATTTAAACTATTATGAAGATCTTTCAGTTTTTGGTCTGAGAGAAAAAAAGACCAAAGGGCATTTAAAGTCTGAACTTTTCCCCTCAGCATTTTCATCAGCTGACACAAAGCTGGCCAATTTATTGCTCTGACTGACAGCAGCTGATCAAGTGCTCCCACAGCCACTATCACAGCATGAAACATTGGGTTCAAAATGGTGATGGGTTCATTTGCTGTAATTCTAAATGGGACACAGCCCAAAACCAGGATCCCAGTTCCCTTGAACTCGAGCTGTTCAAAATTCACATCCGCATGAAAATCTTCCTGCTCAAAGCCATCACTACTTAATTTACCAAGGCTGTTACTGGCACAGCACTTCATTCTGGCTGTCTTCACTAGCTCTCATGTGGAGGCCATAGTAAATTACGCAGCTGGGAATGCAATAGCATCTGAAGCAATTGACCCATGCAAGGATAGTGATATCACTTACAGTGCTGACATTGGACAGAGCAGTGCTGTCCTCCACCAAGGGGACTGGAGGTTGGTTCCCTGATCTCCCACATGCAAGTAAATCTGTTAGGTATCAGTAGCATTAGATACCACTGACTATATGCAGATATGATTTCCTTTAAACAGGTCTGCTCCCACATTTCTTATGAAACCCTCTTAGTGAGCAGTGCTACAGCACATAGAAGGCCTTCTCATGTAGGGGCTTCAGTCCTTCTAGTGAAGCATTAGCTTGGCCTCAATGTGGGGACCGCTAAGTCACAGTCTGAACTACTGAATGAGCACCTGAAGGAAAGATCTGGTCAGCCCTGGGAGCACAGGTGAAGGCAATTAGACCTCATTTAAGGGCTGTCTGCCACTAAGAAAGGCTCTCTTGTTGGAGTTCTTTTCCTGAAAGCCTAGATATTCAGAGATGGGTGAGCATTCATTTTCCTTCCTTTTGTAACATCTCCTTGTTTGTATTGGTCCCTTTACAGGTCATCTTGTATATGTGCTGTAGAGTTGGATAAAAACTCAACAGCTTCTCATTCATACTATCACTATTCTCATTTCTAAAGCAGACAGTGTATAGAAATGTGACTACCTGAACCAAAGGCTTAGAGAATGGCTGGTTTGTCTGAGATTCAGGAGATCTACTGCAAATATGGTAAAAGTGTGTTACAAATGGGAGCCAGAGAGGTCAGAAGAACATGCAGCGTAGGTGTCAGATAGGCAGTGATAAAAACATTTCCCTGAATGCTTGTCCTTACCCTGGATTCTTTGAGAACAACCACTACAATGCTTCTTTCTGCTCCGTGCCCCAGGACTAGCCCAAGCTTATTTCTACATGTGATTGCACACTCATAAACGGATCCCTTTCACATGACAAAATCTTTCAGGGGACTCCTCTGCTCTCCTCACTATTTCCCTGCCATTAAGGGCTCTAAAGCTGCTGTTTCTATTTCCTTCAGAGGAAAATTTCCCCTAGGAGTAGAGAGGGACAAACTACGAGTTCCTGGCTTAGCTCCAGATCCTACATGTACCTGCAACCTAGCAGCTAAGATAATAACCTTCACTCTGCAAAGGGAGTATCAGAGCAGCAGTGTTACCCATGAGATTGGGAGCTTTCCCAGTTTCAGACAAAAGCACTTTACCTCCTCCCTTCAAAGCAGGTTACCTCTGTACAGAGCTTCCCACAGGACTGATGCTAAACAGCGTGCCCTGTGCTAATGCTCCTGACTAGGTTTGCTTCACTTTCTGTCTGAAGCATCAAGTATTCACCATGAGCGCTGAGCTACATATGGTGCAAAGGTATACATTATTCCACTGGCAGCCATTACATGACACGGTAGGTAAAATAAAGTAACAGGTAGATATATTTTTCTTGTTAATCACAAAACTAATTTTCTATTAAAATGTATGAGGTGACAAAATCTCAAAAATCTCAACAAACTCTTTAAAGCTATTACTAGAGGATAAAGCATTCCTCCAAAGTATTAATATTAACATCATTAAAAGAGCTTTATCAAGTGTGCCTTTATCTCCAGATTGCAAACAATAGCAGCCTGAAGGAGAGATATGCCCTTGAGTATTGTGGTATGAAAACCAACAGCAGTTTTAGAGCCACATAAAGTCTTCTTGTGGCTTCAAAATTAGGGAAAAAAAATTCTTGGAGCCACAATTAGAAGAAGTAATAGAGTAAATGAATCTATTTTTCATCACCTTGGGCTCTGAAAAGAAAACATTTGAGAATTATATTGATAAGAGAAAGAGCTAAGATATTCAAATGCATTTAATGTTGTTTTAATTGATTAAACTAGATCAGGAACATTTGAAAATGCATAAAAGAGCTGTTTCTGCATAAATATTCAAAATATATCCAGCTCAGAAAAAAGGTGCTGCTTTGTACATATAAGTGCTACAAGATGTCTTATCTTCTGTAAATCCAATAAGGTCTTGAAATGCAGGAGATGAATGGTCTTGAGGGCATAGGGTGCTTTTTCAACAAGCCATTTGTGAACACCACAGAACTCTCTCCTTCCTTTGTACTTCTGGCAGTCCAGGACTTCAGAAAGTGGATCTGAATTAAAGCATGAAAAATTCTGGTTCTACTGAGTAAACACGTTACATTTGTTCAAAATTCTCATGGTGACAGTAAGTTATAGATAAAGACTTCTTGAGATAAATTCATCTTCCCAGTGTATGATTTTTCACAACAGGTCAATACCCTTTCAGCTCTCAGGATAAGGGCCCAGTGTTTGAAAATGCTAATTGACTCACACATGCCAAGAGCACACTTTTTGGTATCCCTGTCCCTTAGATCCTCAAATACCCATGTAGAATAGTTCACTATGCCCACTCCTCATTCCCAGGTGCCAGTGGTCCTGCACTAGCTGTGTAGTAGTGATTCTTTTCTTATTTGTTGGCACCTTGACACTTGCTAATTTGCAATCAGACTTCTTATAAATCCTGACAATGGATTATTTCAACAGATTTCTAGAAGAGGTCTTGTGGGGACAAGGGGCTGGCTTGGGTGAGAGGACAGAGGTAACCAAAAGCTAGGCCATTTGAAGGCCCGTACTAGTGCCAGAATTCCCAATCTTTACAAGGTCCCTTTAAAATGTTTCTTTGTTTCGTGATCATAAACTCAAAATAGTCCCCTTTGCCACATCACTGTAACACTGCTTTGAGATGAGGAAAATACAAGGATATTGTACTGTAGATGTCTGTCTCCCAGCTGCATTGAGTGATGAGACTCTCTCTTCCCTGTATGTTCATAAGAGGTAATTTCTTCTTGAGTCTCTCCATAAAAAACTCCTTACAGGGAGCCCACCATTAATCTTGAGCACAGTAAGTATTAGCCAACATGGTAAAAAGAACATTAAAAAAATCTTGTCCCTAAGCTGCAGAAGCCTAAATAATGACAGTAATAGCATAATCTCACTCTCACACACAAAGTTGTTAACTGACAAAAATAGAGTTCATGCAAAACAGAGTACACAATCAGAGCAGAAAAGCACAACTTTCTCTACTAATTCCCAAATAAATAGCACAAAATATACTGCTTTTAAGTGCTTCATTTATTTTAAAGAAACACTTCTAAAAGAAGTGTTCCAATGACAGACCAGGAAGAGCACTTTATAAAAGGAGATTAATTGTATCCTGAAAGTTACAAGTGTCATTGAGTAAGAGGACTGCTGAATAAAATACCAATATACCATCCTACTCAGCCACCCATTTGGGCTAGGCCTGATCCTGAATTTCCAGCTGAGAACTGGAATTATTTAGCAATTATTTAGCTGAGCATAAATATTTAGAGACAGTTTCTGCTAACAAATCTTGCCTCAAGGAGCCAGACCCATAACAATATTCTTGGCACTAGTTTTCCACACATAAATCAACCCCCTAACTTCACACCTTCCTTATTTCATTTTTACAATTTTGTAGAATGCTCAGCCTGGTTTATTTATGTGGTGCTGCATCTAGTGTTCTCTATACGATGGCTGTTATTACATCTAATTCTGGCTACAGTGCCACCACTGAAAGCAGCCATACAACATTAAAACAAGAGACAGGGGAAATAGGATTCTTAGAGAAGTGGTTAAAAAATAAAATAAAACATTCTTCTAGCTAGGGAAATCACAGACAAGCAAAATATCTTCCTTCCCCTCGAGTTCTGCTACAGATCCTTGCCTTGCTTCCCCCCCTCCTATATATAGATAGAAACCAGTCAGTCAACTGATTGCCCTTGAGGGACCAGCAAAGCACAGGAAGAAGCAAATGTAGTAATTTAGGTGTTTGTCAAACACGTGGACAAGGAAGGCCTGGCTCTGGATGGAGCAAGAAGAAAGCAGCTGTGGCCCAGTGGCTTCCCCAGCCCTCTGAGATTTACCTTTACAAGAGGAAAGCTCAGTGAAACCAGTTCAACTTTTGCAGCTCCAGATGAATCATGCTGCTAGGAAGTGAGCAGTCAAAAAATGTCTCTTAAGCCTGGATAAAGATTTCCTGCCTGAAGTGGCCCAAGGGAGCCTGACAGAGATGAAGGTGGAGTGTCAGCCTAGTGCAATGGGCCTGCTACCAGATTTTCTTCTTCTGACAAGAAACAGTTTTCTGATTAGCAAGCCCAAATGTTCCAAAGAAAATCAGGTGTTTGCCTCAACTTGTCTTGTTTTGCACTTTCTGGACACAAATTGACCACGTTAGAAGTTCACTATAGCAATTTTCAAGAGGGAGGGCATGAAGCTTGCCAGAGGTTGGCCTTTGACCATGAGTTGCTCAACTACAGGCAGGGAGCACTTGGTAGGTTCGAGACAACACTCTCTGCTCACCTGTAAGCTACCCATTCATGATGAGGGAAAAGGCATTAACTTCCTCACCACCAAAGAAAATCCCATTAAAAAAAAAATAACTCTTGGGTCCATCCCACTATTACACAGAGTATCAGAGAGAGAGAGAGCAGAACACTCTCTAACTTGACACCTTTGCATGTGCTTTGTTGAAACAACTCTGTCTCACGCTGTTGCAGCTTGGACCTTGTGGTTCCAGCACACTTTAATTCAATGAAAATGTGCCCCAACAAAGAGATTACCAGTTTTCAACTCTAAATGCAGAAAGGAAAGTAGCAATAGCAGCACCACCACAGCTGAGTTCTCTATAGTTGGTAAATCATGGGAAAAACAATCCCCAATTTCACGTTAATTGCTTGGAAATCTCTACATCAAACATTTTGTTAAAATTTGAGAAAAAAATCAGCATAGCTCTTTTGTTGTTTTTGTTGTTGTTTTGCTTTAAAATGATTTGTTCTAAATACAGCTTAACATGCAGATGACTGGTTTGAGACTAGAGCATTTCTTCAACACAAAAAAAAAAAAAGAAAGAAAGAAAGAAAACCAACAACAACAGGAGCAATGATTTGTATAGGGATGTCAGCAGAGAGGCTATTTAATAATAGAGGTACCTGAAAGAGCACTCAGCGCTTGCACGTGAGTAGGGAGAGTCAGGCCTTGGGGCAGTCCAGTGTATTTTCCTCTATCACTCTGCTTTAGCAAGAGCACTTTTCAAACCAGAGTGGAATACTCCCTTGTTGATAGTAAGGTGTTAGAGGATAAAAAAAATAAAAAAAAAATACAAAATCTAAAGCTCCTCACAAAAGGATCAAAGAAGCTAATGACTTGCTAGGATTTTTGTTTTTTCCTTTTCTAGCGTGCAGTTCAGAAGGTAGAAGTCAATCCAAACAGTTTCTTTAGAACCCTCTCTGTTCATATTGCACTTTGACATACACAGCCCGATATTGCTGGTTTTTCGTTTGTTTGTTTATTTATTTATTTATTTGGCGGGGGGTGGAGTGGGGGTTTGGGGAGTAGGAGTGTCAAGGATAATTTATTTGCAATTCAAACCCATATCTAATTATTGCCCAGTAACAACATTTCCTTTTTAACAGAGCAATTGCTTTCCATATTTTTGCTTTCCATTGAATTTCAGTGTTCTGGATCACTTGTCTTTATTGTTCTAACTGAGCTACTGTTTTTTCCCCACACTGAATCCCTTTATGCAGTTTTTGCCTATGATTCCAGCCTCTCTATAGCCCATTGTAATTTTTGCATCTTCAGTCAGATTTGCAACTTCTTTTGACTTTGTATCATCTGACCATGAATTACATTAGCATAGCATTTTATTCCTCTCCCAAGTTTCATGCCTAACACCAGTTCCTTTGTGTAGATAACAAAGTAGTAGTTAAAATATAACTCTTCAGCACACTGATAAAAGCCATCAGGATTTCCCTGCTTCATAACTAGCAACTTTCTGGCTGATACTAACAGGTTCACCTAGAATGTAGGTTTAATCCATCCACAATTCTTTACAGAAAACGTATATATGCATACATATATATATCCTAACTAAGGAATTAAGTAAAAGAATTTTTTTTTATTCTTCCTAACTTTTGATCTGACTGTTGCCATATTCCTCAATTCAACCTCTATGGCTAAATTTTTATGGTGGAATAGAAATAAAAACAAAGCCAATTGCACTGCAGCCTGTAGTGCTGAGTCACTTCTCTCCTCCCACTCCTTTCAGCTGTGCCTGTTCCAGAAAGATTGCTTCAAAATCAGCATCTGGGGGCCGGTAATTATGGGAGACATGGCAAAGGGACTTGGGGACAGGAGTTGTAGAAAAGTCTTTTTTAAGGGGGGAGGGGAGGTATTTTCTAGGGTTATTAAAGAGTCTACAATCTAAAATAAATTGAATATTCCTTTCAAGTAAAGTATTCTGGCCAAATTTATCCCAGTGTGTAGTATTTCAGTCATCTAGCAAGATGAGGAGGGATTGTAAGTTACTTAAATCCCAGAAGAGAAATGCCAAGAACAAAGTTAGTGCATATGGGAAATATTTTTCAGAGGAATTGAACATAAAACAAATGATTTACTGGTGATCCTTAGCTTAAGTTGCTTTTAGTGCAAGCAGCCATATTGTATTAAGGGAGCTTTTGGTATGACTGTAAGACGGAACTTTATAACTGTGCTGAAATTGAACTGCATTTTAAATCTTTATGAGATAGTATTAAAGATTCACTGATATCAGAATATCTACCATCTGGGCTATTCTCTGGTAGTTGGGAAATGGCTATTTCTTGGAGCCTCCAAGTCTATTTTAACCTGCCATCAGATATAACACCTGTTCCCCAGACCATTTTGTAGCCACTAATGTTCTTTCGTACTCTCACGGTGTCACACAGGCAGAAGTGAATGAATTGCAGGCATTGTGTTCTCCTGAAATCTCAACATGCTCCTCAAACCTCCTCACTCCTCTCCAGCAGCAGATCTCATAGTTAACACAGCCAAATCTGCAATGCCAACACCCTCTTCAGAACGTATCTCATAAGTAGCAAAGGTGTTTAGAAAAAAAAATACCTCTGATTAATAAAAATTTTTCCTTCTCTACCAGCCTGCCTGTAAACCAGTTGGTGACATAAGCCAACTGTGCCTTGGCTGCCCATGGCATCCAATAATGTATGGCCCCAGTGTGGGTAAGGGACCATAATTCACTTGCAGGACTCTACTGATGTCAGACAGTGCCTGAGCAGTTTATGAACAGCAGCAGAGCCTTGAGAGTGAATTACGGCCCTGCATTCACTCCTAGGACATCTGTTGTTGTTCAATACAGAGTATACGTTCTGTAAATTAAAAAGAAAAAAAAATGCTATTTCTTCACCAGGTCTTCAGTTTTCAAAAAAAAAACCTTTTTTTTTTTTTTTTTTTTCTCTTTATTTAAAACCAAGCTGACCCACAAGAATCCTGAGGTTTCTCATGGTATTTTATTGCCAAACTCAACATTAGCAGTTTAGTTTCCTTGTTCAGGGCCATCTTTTCAAGATTACGGTAGCCTTATAACACAGAAGAATGTATGGTTTCTCTTTCATGCTTATGTAAATCTAAATTTGACTCTACAAAGCCGAATTCTAAAGCAGCTTATAGCCATTGTTGTTTCGTGATTATCACTTACAATCAATTTTCTTGTATTTTGCTTAATCTGAATGCAAAAGCCCCATGTGATGTCGCTTTAATTATATTTCCATAGTAGGTCCTGTTATGCTGGGGCAAATCTGGAATAATCTGGTGCATTTTGTTTCCTTGCCAATAGAAGTGACTCAAATCCTTGGAGTTATTCCAGTTTTTTCAGAATTTGGCCCAAAGAAGCTAGCTACAGCATGTGACATCAAAGAGGCGTTTGTGAAAAACTTTGTTAAATGTTCTATTTACGAACATTTCTGGCCATGTGTCATATTTTCTGTAGGTTTCCCCCTTCCTCCTATTTTATTACTAGGGACATTTGCCTGAAAACAGACTATTTGTTACTTAGCAAGTTCATTTGCTCCTGCTGCTTATTCCTCACTTGAAGTCACTCCTGTGATTGTGGCATCATAATTAGTTGCTCTGGAGATGATTATGATGTCACAGAGGACTGTGTGTTATATGGCTGCAAGTGATGAATAAGCAGCAGGAGCAGATGATCTCTCAAGCAATAAAGACCATGTCTTTATGAAAATATCCCTGGAAATAGAAAGGCTGAAATTATATACTGAAGTAGTGGAATATTTTCTAGTGTGTCAACACTTTCCATAAAATATCAGGGGTTTTTTTTGTTTGTTTGTTTGTTTTTGTGGATGTGGAGAGTTACACATTTTTTATAAGCTATGTGTATGACTTTAAAATTACTTTTGAAATATTTGGCCTTCATTTGTCCTTAGTGAATTAGAAAAAGAGTTAAAGAGCTGTATCTATCCATAAAAGGATTATGTATCTTTCATAAAACAGCACATTCACTTCTGATGGTTGGTGACCCCCTTTCCAACCTCTCAGGCATCACAAAAAGCAGCAGATAAAATGGGCACAGGCACATAACCTAAATCCCACCACTGTCCTGCTCCAGAAAGGAAGGTCTTTGCCAAAGACAAGTCCTGAAGGATGAGGGGATGGGACCCATACGCCCATTACCCTGTGCCCAAAGAGGAGACTCCTTGCTTCCTTGCTCTCCATTGAGAAAATCGTCTTGCTACCAGGCAATTCTTGGCATGTCAGTCCTCTCTCAAAATCTCTCTGCTGGCACGGTGCCCTCACCCTCATAGCTCTTCTTGGGTGTGCACTAGGTCAAGGAAATAGTTCATCTCTCTTCCTTTTAAACCTGTTTTATTCTCACTTCTCTCTTCTTGCCAGCTGCCTACAACAGGCAGGAGTTGCAAACAGGGAAGACTGAGTGCAGGTCACTTACGTAACAATAACTTACATAAGGCATAAAAAACAGAGAAATTTCTAAGAGGCATGGCTGAAGGTAGAATGCCTCCTTGCTCTCTTTCTATTCACTTGGTTTTGACCCACCTGCATGCTGCAGTTAGCCTCTCTAATCCTCTAAAACCCCTAGGTCTAATTGCCAGATAAGACCTTATCTCTATCCCACCTTCACAGCATTTCAGTCTTTCCAAATATCAAAGCTAATGAATTAAACATTCCTAAAAAAGGCTTTAATTTATTGTTTAATACATTCAGTGTTGCTCTTTTTATCTGATTGGCTAATCTAACTTAATCTAGTGGGACAAAAAAAATCTGCTTGGCGCCACAAAATACAAGAGAATGCTTTTCCCATTCTGACTACAAAGCTTACCATTTAATTGTACAAATATTTGTGGGTTTGGCTAAGGTGAGCACTAATTTGTTATTTTAGTAAAAGCTTCAAATAATTTAGAATGTACTGAGAAAATATTCATTGCCTTTTTGCAAACAGTGACATGTTAAATGTTTAAGAGAAACTACTATGCTACTGAAAAGACTTTGCAAGTAGACGCTTGCAAATAGAAGAAAAAAAAATGTGAATTTTTCAGTGGTTATTTTCTGGAATGTTGAAAAATACTGCCTGCAAGAACCTGCCTTGTGGGCAAACATTCCCACCGTGTCCTTAGTTATTTATTTTAATTAATGCTTGGGGCTTCCTTCACTTTTGATGAGGGTTTTTTTTTGTTTGTTTGTTTGTTTTGTGTTGTTTTCAGAGGATTTTGCCCTCCTAGTCTTCAAGATTAAAAAAACGTCTGATGCTGCTAAAATATAAAGGCTGTGATTGAGGATCTGCATAGGCCTGTCACCAGACAAATGAGGACCCTCTGAATTCAGATAAATACCCCTTGCCTCTGAAGAGGCAAACTTCAATAAATCTCAGGTTCGTCCTGATTATAGACCACACTGCAAGTGATCATTTACAGCAACACTTGGTGAGATCAATAGCTGTGTGCAAGCAAAGTTTCCCTGGAACTGTTCTCATTGCTGGACAGAATAGACTCAATAGCAGTCAGTGCTGAAGAGCGATGTTAGTACCAGGAAACTTCAGGGCTGTGACACGCCGAGTGAGCCTGTCCTCCCACTTGCTTGCATCAAGTCATGGAGCTGCAACCCATATGCCAGAATGCTTTTTGGCAGCCACAAGGGGCCTCTGGGGAATTCTTCCTGAAGCGTTTAAACACTGGCATGAACTCCTGACTCAGAAATGTAGGGAAACCCATGGTTTGGATGCACCAGGAGAACTCTTTTCCCCCTCTCTCACAATGTGATAAGCACATGGACTTATGCAGCTGAACATGTATTGCAAATGGGAGAAGGAAACTAAAAATAGAAAGAAAGGAACTGGATATTAATAACCCCCCATAGCTAACTACCAGCCTCCAGAGCTTGCTGGCAGTTGTCCAAGGCTTCCTCAGCCAGAACAAGTGATAGCATGGGTGACAAGCCTCTGCTCCCCTCCTCCGGCCTCATGGAGGTGCAACGTTTTCACAGCTGTCATGGCTTTGGGTGTCAGGCTTCATTGCCTCAACCAAGAAACTACTGGTCTCGATCCCATTGCTTCCCCTACTATGGTAGCTCACCTTGTTTGCTAACGTTCTCACCACAAAATCCTGCTAGCTGACATCCCTGGAGCTCATGGCTGCTAGCACATCCCCAGCTTGACATTCACCCTGGAAAATGTGATTTTCTGCATACTGCTTTAACTAACACAAGCTCAGTTTCAGGGCTCCCCTTACCACCTGACACCTCAATGCTGCACATGTGGAGCATCAGGTTGTGGTGGCAACTCCTCTAAGGGATGCTTAGCCAAGTGAAGTTGTCCAAGTTTTTCATGGAGCAACAACTACCTTTGCTGTCTTGTGAGTTTTCACAGAAACAACCTGCCTGGAGATTAAATACATTGTCCCTTCCTTTTCAAGTCTCCAAGAAATGCTGAAAGAGTGCTCCCACCCCCAGGGCCTCAGGGCTTTCTCTGAAGATCTGTGCCAGGAGCTGCTGCTTTCCTGCAGGCCTCAGGCCCCACCTTTCCATAGCTGCTGTTTTGTCAGTTCATTTGCTTTCTTTTGCCAGAAACAGATTAATATATTTCTTTCTTGAGGAAAAAAAAAATAAAGAAAAAAAGCTAAGATTGTCAGAAACTGTTGCCACTCCAGGGCCGCATTGTGTCTTACCTCTGTCAGCCATATTCAGAAGGAAGCATAAGGTTAGGCCGTTAGCTGGCTGGGGGAAACAACTGAAAACGTGAGCGTGGAGCAGATGTTTCTAGTCTCTCTGTTCAGTTCTGGTAGAAAAGAAGAGTCCATACATTGCTTTCTGGGCTTACAACCCAGCTCAGCAGCAAAATATTTAGTTAAGTGAAGGCTGGTCACCATATGGTTAAAATGTACGAGTTTCACCTAGCTAAAAAGGACCAAGAGAAAGAGCTGGTGGATAAAGAAGCAAAAGAGCAGTTGAGAACGAGAAACTTACTCACAGAGGTGACACAGACACAGCTCCAACCATCTTAGGCATTCATACATTCCCTTGATTGATCCAGTTCAGCTAATGCCTATAACATGGATTAGCTATCACACAGAACTGACAGTACAGGACCACCAGCTTCACAACTAGAGCCATAAGCTTCACCTTTAGTCACTCCTAGCTCATAACTACATGCTTTGAGATTTGATGTAACCTACAGGTGTGTGGGTGTGCCTGAAAACCCCTCACAAGTGCTATTGACCCAGGATGGCAGCAAGGATGATTGCTGCCCTTTATGCAATTCCCCACACAAATGTCCAGATGGCTTTGAGATGTCTGTTTGCTGTCTAGTATTTAGCATGACAAGACGTACAACCTTAAATGAATGCCCTCTCTTCAAGATAAGTGTTTTTCTTGCATCAAGAAAAACAGCAAAACAAGGAGAAAGCAGGTCCCATCGATCCCCACAATTGGTATTTTACCTCCCATAGGACTTTGAAACTGCTGAGACCGTGGGAGTGTTGTCTTTCTTTCAGAGAGCTCTCTGATGAGGAATTCAGTACTTAGCTGAGGCAAGGCACGAGACACGTGGTTGGGATGTAAAAAAGTGAAAAATAGGGCCCGAAGAACGTCTGTGATGAAGCTCCTCCTTCAGAAAATGGGACGTGTTAAAGCTCTGAATATCAATCAGCACTTCCCACAGGCAGTGGGATTCACTGGTAGGATCCGCCAGTGTCTCTGAGACATCAAATCCTTTCCTTAAATTAAAATTGTGACCAAGTAGAGGCAGAGAAAATTACTAAGGTAATAAGAAATGAGTGACATTACTCTTTTAAAACAAATCTACAAAGGGAAATTCACTGTCGAATGGACAAAAAATCCATCAGTTCTGTATTTTGTGGAAACGCTCCCCCAAACTATTTGCAAATCACAGAAAATAGTTAAAATGCACCAGAGTTCAAGTTTACATTTTAATAATAATAATAGTGTACGGTACAATAATAATAATTTAAAAGCAATAATAATAAACATCTATTGCTTTATTACAACTACAGATTGTCTCAGAATGAATGTCATTAAAAACATATGTAAAAACCAGAAAGTAGTTTTTTTCTGTAACTATTTATGTACTTAGCTTCTCTGAAGGAAATAGCAGAGAGAATGAACAGGAAAGAAAAGAAAATCAAAATAATAAAAAGAGTATTTTTAAGGCATGTTATAAAACTCTTGACATTCTATTGTAAGGGCAGTCTCACCCAGAAAGATGACAGTAATTAGCTTCCTGCAAAGAACAAGGGAAAAGCAAGGTTTTTCTCCTGCAGTTCAAAATACTAGTAGTAATTTTCAGTCTTTCCTATTCTCAGCCCTCAAGAAGTTATGATTAAGATACCAGCGTGCTCTAGCAGTTATGAGAAGGTACATGAATATCCAATCTTGGACAACACTAGTGGACCAGTCCAAAGCCTCATGGTTCTTTGAATAAGGACATTTCCAGTGATGTTTTTACCTGTACTTCACCTGGATACCTGTGTTCTCACTCTGGACCAGATTGGAGCCTGCAAGCTCCTTAAAGCTTTTAAAGGATGTGTGTAGATGCTACTGTGGAGCCACAGAGATGCTTGAACAGAGCAGTGGATTGCAAAGCTTACTGGTAAATTGGTCTTTCGACTTACAGTTCAGAAAAAGATGTGTCAAAGCACTTAAACAAGCTGCCGTAGTAGTGCATCTTAAAGTCCTTTCTGTAGCTTGTGTACTTGGAAGAGTTTGTATTTATGTCCATGCTGCTTGGTGAGAAAAGCAGTGGATGCCATGGAGTAACATAGTTTTCACAGCCAAATGAATGGTGACTTCATTCTGTCTGGTCTTCTTATGCTAGCAGCAAGGAGTCTCATTCCTTTTTTTCCTCCTGTTCCTCCTTAAATTTTTAATTTTCAGATAATCCCCAAAGCAGAGCTAGGAGAGACTTGTTTCTGCATCTTGTCCATTTTCCTTCTGTGGAAAGGTTGCTGCTTGTGGAGCTTGTGTTTTCCCTAAGCAACAGGTTGGATACTATATGTGGAAAAGAGTTGAGCAATTATCATTGAGACGGTAATGAGAGCAGAAGGGATGCATGGAAAAGCAAATGATGCAGTATTTCAGGCCCATAAACAGCTCTTTAACATCAGTTACATTTTATCTTATTTCTGATATAAACTAGTCACAAGTGAAAACCAGAGGACACCAACAGATACGGATCATCTGGAACTTCACAGGAGAAGCATGTCTTGAAAGCAAGGTCATTAATAAGACGAATTTCCCAATTTGTAGCCCATCACTTTTTACATATGCAAAACTACAAACATTCCTCTTGGGAAACTACTCTACATCTCAGTACAGTCAGAAAGATTTTTTTTGTTTGTTTGTTTTTGTTTCAAATATTCAGCCTCAATTTTCCATTTCCTATAATTATCCCAGGATTCTTAGCTATACCCTAATTATACCCTAGGTATATAATTAATACCCAAGGTATTAGCCTAAAATAATTCTCTCCTTCCTTGCTGTCTGCACCCATCTAATTCTCCAGGGATGAAAAGATGTTAATAAAATAGATGAACTGTTGTCATTCTTTTTCTCAAAGCTTTAATAGAAAAAAAAAAAAAAAAGGGTAGCTGAAGGGAAATTAGAAATCCTTACTCATTCTTGCTTTTTTCTCTTTTACACAGCTCTTAGCTTTTCCTCTAGGTTCTTGCTAGTTGTAGGTCTCTCCCAGTTCTCACTGTCCTCAATACAAGTTTTATTGAACTCACTGTAGTGTTTACAAATAGGTTTCCAAAATACATTGTGAACAATAACGTTTACCCTGTGGACTACATTCTGATGGAGATACTACTCAGAAGTCAGAGAGAACAGTATGAACCACCCATTTCTGCATTCTGGATCTCAAGGGGATGTGTGTGAATAACGTCTTTTTCCTTCTCAATGTGCTAAAGTCAAACAAGTGGAGCCACTTCTCTTCTGGAAAAGCCTTTTGCCGCCCTCTTGTCAGCCAGGGGTTATCTGCAGGTATAAAATAGGGGGGACTGGCAATACATACTGGAATAGTGACCTGTGAAAGCAAAGGGATGAAAGCCTCTCTTGTTCTTCTCTTTGTCACTTGATCAATCAGCTCTGTAAGATATGACATTTATACATTGATAAGTTCCCAGAACAGCTTGTGAAACAATCATTCACTTTTGATCAGTCTGAATTATATCTTATCTCTACCAGGCCGCATAGTCTGTGAAACATGTAACTTAAAATAATGGTAATAGTAATTTGAAACTGGCAAGTGCAATGTTACAAAAGGTTAAATTTAAATTTCCCTGGGGTCAAAGGTATTTAAGGATAATCTAGGCAGTGGTTTGAAATATAGCATAGTTAGCTACCAGATGAAAATAATTTTTCTTGCAGCAATTAACATGGTAGTCCCAGAAGGGGTTTGTTATGTTAAAACGGCATCGAGACTCCAGAAATGTTCACAGGCAGGCATTTTAGGCTGCTTTGGAGGGCCTGCTGTTTGCTTTTGTTGGCAAGCATGACCTATATGTTTATTTTATTCCTTTCTTACTTCACATGGTGAATTTTGTTCTCTGCATGTATGAGAGGATTACAAGCAAGAGATGTTAAAGTTTCTGTTTACCTACAAGGCATGTACAAACAGAGGGCCTGATCCAAACCCTGTTATCTTCATTGTAAAGTTGAGTCAGCATCTCAGAAAAACATAGTTGCATTTTTCAAGGTGCCAAAGTACAGACACCTATTCTCCAAACAGCAAGTTCGAAAATTCAAAAAAATTCTTTATCAGAAAGGAGATGAATATCTCTGTCCCTTCTTTAATTTCTTCTAGATGGTGAATGTGTTTATTTTTAAGGGGAGCTTTTTTTTTGACAGAACTTGAGTATTAAAATTATAAATCAACGAAGGTTATGCATTAGCTTTGGCTGGAGACCAGTTTTCCCTGGAAGGATCCATGAAGCCATTCTTTCAGCAATTCCAAACTGTGCAAGACAATTCTCTGGCCTGCTCACCCTACTGTGGTGTGTACTGCTCAGAATTTGTTTATTTTTGTGAACTTAAAGTATGCAAAATAACATCAGTATTTCATTTGCCAAGAAAAGAAGAGAGACTATAAAGAGAGAGAAGGGGCCAGCCCAATTTACAGGGTGGAAGGGAAAGCAAACTGTATTGTATATACTGCATTCAGCATGGAAATAAGACTTGGTGCACGGGAGACTATGCCACAGTTATCTCCAGGGAGTCAGCAATAGGTAAACAGAGAAGCAGCCTTTGTGTAACACATGAACACATCCTGTAAAGAGCATATATAAATGGTGACTCTCTCTAAAAAAAAAAATGTTACTTAGCATGCTAAGCAAACAAACAAGCAGCTGAAGGCATGTAAATTAGATGAATGACTTGGGTATAGGAGACAGGAACCTCATAAGTCAAATGATTCCCAGCTTCCAGAAGGATTTGCATATAGCGTATGGAGGGACCTTCTGCAGATGCAGGTTTGCTAGCTGGGTGTGTGCCTAGAGAGCTGTGTCTTTGTGGGACTGACAGATTGGAAGAACAAATTAATGGACTAAAAATAAGATGGAATAAAATCTATTTTCAAAACTCCAAAATGCAAAAGCCTAGATGCAATATTTCCATTTTCTTGTCCATTTGTTGGTTGGGCATTTCTAATGAAGCATCTCTTTTTCTGAGACCAGATACAGCAATCAGCTGATACTTTATACATGGGGTATCTGTGAAAGGCTGATGACTCTTGTGGTTCAGACACTGTCATGGGACACAGTCACTCCATCACTCTTTGCTTCTGTTACTGATCTATAAAACAAACAAAGCAATCTCAAGTTGGCTATGGGGTCTGCAGAGTACAAATTGCCCCTAATAGCTGACAGCACATTGCCTACCACACTAGACAGTGTGTCCTGTCTGCTATGTGACTTCATTCTGCAGACAAAAATAATAAATTTCAGGAGGAGGGCTCTTTCACTGTACTTTTCATTTCACAGTGTACTGAGTGGTACTCTGTTGATGCTGAGTCAAAAACACGCACATTTCTTCCATATTCATTACTATGCTATTTGGAAGGCTCAAGGACGTGAAGCGAACTTTAAGCTGAGAAGATGTTAACAGAATGTATACATGGAAATCAGTGTTTTTGTCTCCATCTGTTTCTTTGGTCTCAAAAAAACCACAAGTGCCTCTATAGCACAGTCAGTACAAGTAACAACTTCTGGGACCAGTGGGCAGACATTTTTCACATCCTTTTTTCAACCACACTGCCAGTATTGAAACCTTGTAACTGCCATTTGTAATGCACTTTTATTTTATCACATAAAGATAAAATTGTTTCAGCCCACTGCCCAGCACTTGCCACCATGACTACTGATCTGAAGCAAAGCTCTCAAGCATACAGAAATCTGGGGAGAGAGCCTGAAAACTGAAACAAACACTGAGCAGATTAAATTAGAGTTTGAACAAAACCTACAGAGCTAGACAGTACGTCCCTGATCATTTGCTCTTTCATGGCCTCTTTTGAAAGTCAGGATGGGTAATACAGCTTCTGTGTGCATGGGAAAGGAGGGAGGAAGGGTAGAGGAAGTGTACAGCTATTTGAATGTCATTTTTATGTCAACCACATGAACCGGTAACCTCAAGTTTTCTGCTTTCTGTAAATCAGTGCCTGCTATGAAGAAAATTCCATGCTTGAAAACTTACTTACTACTGCCTATTTTTTTATGGGATGTTCTTCAGCCTGGAAATGATGCTCTTTAAATGGGTGACTCTTTCTCCTCTTTCTGAACTGATCTGTATTGCTGAGGAGGTCCTTCAGATATCTGAGGGCATATTCTCACCACAGTGATGAGATGTTGCCTATTTGGGCTATCTAATAATCTGCACTGCACTATGCCGCCTCCACCATGCAGAAGTTCTGATAAGAGTGGGAAATGAATTTTTGTCTAGAGCAGGTCTATATTTTTTGACATACATCATCACAAGTTAGGGTAGCCTCACACTTGTTCTAAGTTGTCAGAAAACCTATCAGAGATCAAACCTGTGGAGTTAAATTAACAGTGATATCATTTCTGTTCACCTCTGTTCTGCCGAGGAGGCACTCACAAGGTGAACAGAGGAGCCAGGAGTGGACGTGCAGTTTATTATCAGACAAAGTAGATGAAGAACAGTTTATAACTTATCAAGTGGCTTCTGCACAATCCTTTGATCTGTGTTACCCACTCTATTGTTAACACCTGTGCAATACTCAATAAAACACTCCCACAAGCCCTGTTTGGTATCTCCAACGTGCAGTCTTTTATATTTCCTGTTGATGATGCAGTACATAACTCATTTAGAGGGGCATGTGAAGTGTTCATGAATGACAAATTAAGATTTAGTTCAAACATCCCTGATGGGGTCTTGGTGCATTTACCAGGTTTATAGATCTGTTTCCTGGGAATGTACCTTATAAAGTTGCATTTGTGGGTTGTTTATTCAATGAACAAAGTGATCCATTATGTTTTTGTCACTGTTTCAGACATGAATGGCGGGTAGGGAAATAATTGCAGTAAATAGCTCTTCTTTCCGATTTTCACAAGAGTGAAAGTTGAAGAACAGCAAATGGAATAATCTGTTCAGGGTTGCAAGCTGAAGCAAAAAATAATAATAATTAAAAAAACCATACTCAAGTGCATTTAATTCTCTTCTTCTGCCTTGGGAATTAGAAAAAGAATATAAAAATTCTGAAAATCTTCAGTTGATAAAATGTCATATGGGAAAACGGGACACAAAATGTTAAATGTAGAAAATTTAGTTTTTTTTCCAGGGTTTGTGAATGGAAGAGGAGAGGAAATATTACAAACATACTTTATTTCCCACATTCTTTCTTCCAGAATCTCTGGACTTTCTGTTTCTGGTCAGTATGAAAGATGGCATGACTGGTTTAGTGTTTCCAGCCCAGAGGGCAAAGAGTACTCCTGGCAGTCTCATAAAAGCATCCTGCTCTTGATAAATTTCTATCACTATTTGGAAGACCAGATAGGTTTCAGTAATGTGCCTCTGGCTTTCAAATACATAAAAATCTTTTGATTTTTCTCTGTTACCAGAAAGATTTTTGCCCATGATCCCAAACACCAGACTCATGGAAGAGTAAGGTGAGAAACTAAACAATTTAGCTAGCAGTATCTCTGTGTGTGTTGGTTTGTGGGATTTTTGTTGTTTCTTTTACCCCAAAATTTCAGTGTTACATTATGCACCTCTGTTAGACCAAAGATTTTGTATTTTCAGTCACAGTTAAGCTGTTTAGTAATTCTTTAAATTGAATCAAGCAAACAAATAAGGACAGCATTTATTCAAAGTTCTTTGTCTCCCAGTGAGGCCAATGCTCAAGAAGGATGAAAAATAGATATGTCTTTAATTTCAAAAAATGAATTGTTACATTAAGTCCAGAAGAGTCTAAGGACAGATTAGAACTCCGAGAGATCTTTCACCATTCCATGTACACTCTCATGTCAGAAATTTCTGTATGTGGATGAATCTTACATGGAGAGCCATAAAGAGTTGAAAATCATTTGCAAAGTCATTTCCTCAGGAAAAACAGTTGAAGAAAAACTGTCAGGGTTTCCTCCTGCTCCAGTCAAGAGTAAGCACTTAATCTGAGTTCTGCGGGAATGTGCCCCTGTATGCAGACAACATAGGCTGCAACAGTAGTGGGATCGCTCTAAAGGCTGCTTATTCCACATCTTTCCCTTGCTTCAGACTTGACAGCAAACACCAGTCATTTTCCTTACTTTCCCTCCCAGTACAGTCACAAAATATTCACTGATGTGGGTGAAGATTTGTGTCAGGAGGCAATGTGTTAGTTCCCTCTGCCATGGGGAGTTGTTCGGCAAAGTTGTTAGTCTCTGGTAGCTTAACTGATTCTTTTCCCTCTGTATTGCAGGAGCATCCAGAATAGCTTACAAGATGCTTAGGGTAAGACCTTTCCCATTTGGAGCATAATCATGCCTGGCTCAGGCAAATTCAATGGATTTAATGTGTTAAAAAAGAAACTTCCTTTTTCTGAGCTCACACTCTCTTAAAACAGATTGATCAATAGAGCAACATAGTGAGAGCGAAGACCTGTTTTCAAAGAGGAAAATATCTTGTGAATAAGGCACTGGCCTGAAAATCAAGAAAATGTCTTTGCTTATCACATGTTTGCTGACAGAGAATCCTTGCAAAATGCTGGATTTCCAAGAACAGATTGCTGAACTCCTACTTTCATCTCAGGAAAACTGCAGCCAATAAATCATAAAACCAGAATTACAGAGACTTTGTTTTGGGGTAAAATCAAAACTAGAATTAAACATTCCACTTTCAGGAGATAAATCTCTAATCTGGGACTATTGGGCCAGTAAGCTGTAGCCAATAAATAAAATTCACCACTAAAACTGAAGTGAAAATTTTCTGGCCCCACTGAACTCCCAGATTTTCTCCCTTTTGTGCACTGTTCCCATAGGGCCTCAAATCCAGTCAGGGCTACAGTCGGACTGTTCCCTTATTCTGTTTATTTTCCTCTGAGCTCCAGACCATTCAGAACATGGTCAGAATGAAAGCTTAAGAGTCAAACCTTATCCTGAAGCTACTGATGAAATTCACAGGGCTCAGAGCACAACTCTCATTCCAAACAATACTGAAAGGAAGCATTCTGAAATGCTATATGCTTCAAACCCTTTCTGTCTCTTGTTGCAGAGAAAGGTGAAGGACGGTAACATTGGAAAGACAAAGGACATACAAGCCTGTATTTACATAATTCGCTGTTTACATAATTTGGAATTTGAATTTGATCTATATGTGGCCAGGAAGGAATTTTTTCTCTGTGTGGGCTTTGTAGAGACTTGGGAGGAATTTTGCTTTCTCTGACAATATGATATAGCTTCTTCCAGAGGTATTTTCTTTTAACAAATGCACTTAGAATCACCTAGTGCACTAGTGATGTCCCTGTCCTCTCCTGCTCTCCCCCTGTGGCACATCTCAATTTTGTTTATGCTGCTTTTAAATAAGTGTAGAGGATATAGGCAAAGACTTTGCAGCTTGTGATACGTATAATGGATGTTTTGTGACCACCCTCCAGACAAAATGTCTCCCATAGGTTCCTGTGACTACAGGGAAATTATGTCCAATGTTCTTATGCAGCCTTTAAAAAGAAATTTTGAAATTTAAATATTACTTTGTTTTCCATAATTGCAGCAAGCAGCTGTGATCAACATTCAAGTAGATCAAAGAAAAAGATCTTCCAGTCGTAACATTTTTCCTAACAAGTTAAATAGCCATGACAAATTTCAGATATGCTCTACTCTTGTCCTCTATACTAGAATTCATTCCGTGTTGCACATTTTTAACTTACTCCATCAATTTAGACACATTGTGTTCTAATACACATTCTTCTAACTCAGACTCATCCATTTCTGGACATAGCTTCTTCCTGCAGAGAAGGAAGGAGATGCTAGCTTTTTGTAGCAGGGGTCTCTCAGGCTTCCTTTGATGACTGATTCAGACATTTAAAATTACATAGGAAAAAAATCCAAACCTTTGACTGTTCCTCTTAATAAATAAAAATGGTCTTTTCCCATGTCTGCGAGAAGTCTGTTTTCAATGGTCTTCATTTCGAGCTTTGTGTTTTCTGTGTTCCAATCTCTCACAAACATGGAGCTCAGGGTGGTGATCCACTATAAAATGCTCACTTCTGGGGAAATTAAGGATACATGCCGTTGATGAGAGTTGTGTGAAATCCAAAAATCTTTCCTGCTGTGGAGAGATCACTTAATATCCTACTAAATTATACTTCTGTCTCTGAGTACAAGTATTAGAGGTGATTCTTAAAGATATTTGGAGGCTAACGTTTATGTGTAAGGCAAACAGATTGCATTTGTAACATTTAACACACAATAACAATAATAAAACACACTGACGTGGGTTTTCTGTGTAAACAGTCTCTTCTGAAGATAGAGCCAGTGAAATGTTTTGAGAACTTTGACATTTATAGCTGTATTTATAATCTCTTTTGGATCATTTCCTCATGGAATCACATGTTTGTATATTTTAAATTCTCTAGAGAAATAAAAACGTTTAAACAAAATAATGATGTGATAGGCATTTTATGAAGGCATGTTCAACGTGCACTCATGTAGAAGCAAGGCTGGATTTGCTCTGAAGTAAGTGAGTGGGAGGCTTGGAGGGGGGGGATCAAGGAGGGAGCCTCTTTACTGAAATGATTAAAAAGAGGAAAAAAGCAAGCATACCCAGGTCTGTACAGAAAATGGGACTCTTGGAGTCTGGTAAGTAACATGCCTGTTGTTGCAATCAGTTTACCAATATTTAAAGGAAAGGGGGAGTTAGATACACTCACACCCACATGCTTACATACGACTTGTTGAGTAAATGAACACACGAACACACACTCTTATCATGGGCAATTATATTACTGCATAATTCAAGGTAGATAGTTTATTTGCCAGTCTTTCTACTGCTGATACATATGTGAGCAGATTGCTTTTTCCTAAACACGATTCTTATTCCATTGCATTTGAATAGGTTTTTGCTGCATAATGATTGCACAGGTAAAACTTAGCAACATGGTAAGATCATCACTGATGTCTCTTTCACTTGAAGAAAATTAGTCCTTACAGTGGGAGATGGAGAAACTGTTCCTCTAAACTCAGGAAAAAGCACTGTGAGGCCACTCCCAGTGTTGCCCTGTATGGCTATTTCTTTACATTCCTGACCCTCATCACCTGCCAAATCTGGTGAAGGGGATTGAACTCCATGTTCCAAAAGTAATCACGCATCTCAGATATTCCAAAGTGCTAAAAAATTGTATAAGCACAGAGAAACAAGTCCATTTTTAAACTTAACCAAACGCCCAGAATGTTTTACAATGCTCAGTTTAACTTTCTCTTCAATTTTTTCATATTCAAACAGTATCACAAGTGTGTCAGGAGTGTTTCTAAAAAGAAAAGAAGATACAAAGAGCTTGTGAGCCCTGGAAAATTCTTTCTGTGTCAGCCTCAGAATTCTCACCAAGGCTATGTAAGAAGCTTGCTAGAACAGCACCAGATGCTCAAGTGTCTTCACTAGTTGGAAAATGATGGCAATTCAAGAGCTGCACATGGCTCTTGATGAAGTTGGTGGAAAGATCTCCACCGATATAAAGTAACTGGATGAAACCCCAACTTTGTTAACTAAGATTACGTGTCTATCAACTAAATATAAAAAGCAGATACATTAGAAAGCAGAAGATATTCCAGAAGGAGCAGTGAGACTTTTGATTCTAAGAAGTACTCCTGTAATAACAACCTTTTCTTCAGAGGATTTCATAATACTTAAAAAGACACAGCAATTTGCAGCTCCTCTCTGCAAAATATAGAACTCAATTGTACTTTTTACAAAATGCTGATTTTGCTCTGATACCTAGCAGCAAATATGTATTGCGTTCTGCGGTATATTTTGAAATCTAGGAAAATCTCAGATAGTAGTGGAAACGTGCATGAACTGTAGGAAAAAATCTGCCATTATTTAGCATTATTACTACCTGTAAATGTGCCTTAAAGTGTAAGATTTTCTTTAATCCAGTTTGTGGATGAAGAGTAATTGTCAATAAGATGTAGTTCAATGGATAGAATGATTTAAGCTGAGATCTCTGGGGAATGAAAGAGAAAGCAGAGTGAAATGTCTAACATATGAAGCTCATGTAAATAAAGCACTGACCTTTACTTCTGACACTGTCTCCAGTCCAGCTTTCTCTCTAAGTGGAACCAGACAAAGGCTTTTGGGGAGGTTTATTCCCATGGGACCTGTGTTAGGACCATCAGACATCTCAAGGGAAATAATTTGAAAGGTCACAACATAGTTGCAGACTATATTTTAGATGTGGAAGTGTCTCAGAACTTCACGTTTATGGAGTCCTCTGACTGACTGAAAAGTATCTTCTGTTTTACTGACCTCTTAGCATGTTCTCATCTTGGTTCCAGAGCATTCAAAAACTGCAGAATTCTGTACTAAGCCAGTATGAAAAAGAAGATGTCTTTTGACTGTTGCTTGTCATCTATATCCTGCAAAGTACTTTTTGCGTCCTGTAAATTGAAAGTATGTTCATCTCCTAAGTAGCTCTGCTGTTCAACTACAGATGTTTAGTTATGGAATTTCCCAGGTCCTCTTTAGAAAATAGATCCAGTCCACTAGATTTTTACAAGAGGTAGAAAAGTTGTAGAACTCTAATGAGGGTAGGTAGATGTGGAACCTTTTCTAGGTTAAAAACAAATAAACAAATAAAAACAGACAAACAACCAATCATATGACTCATGGAGACCATAATACGTTTGGTATTTTAAAATGGCAGGCCCCATACTTTAAAGAAACCTTCATGCACAGCTATCTGCTAAAAGTTTTACACTTTCCTTTTCCTTCTCATTATATATCACATTCCTTTATCCCTCTGTATGCATTTGCTTTCCTACCATACTTTCTTCCATTGTCTTCATGCTCTTATACACTTCTACTTATTTGTTCATCCACAGCCAAGGATCTTCCACAATGATTTTCATATTTTTTGGCAGGGAACATGAAGTTAGCTAAAAGAAGATGTGTTCATTTGGTTTTCTTCTGGCTGAAGCTATGCATGCTGAGTGACATGGAGATCAAAAGCCACAAATACTTTCTGTATACCACAAAACTGTATGCAGGTTTTATTAGAGATGTAAAATGTCTCAGGACTACAAACTCAATTCTCCTAACCCCATCACAAACCAGAAGAGAATACCCCAACCTTTTTTAACTAGAATATAACTACTCAAGCGTATCATAAATGACTGAACAAAATGAATCAATAAGAAAGAGAGGATTTCATTTATGGACAGAAAGAACTAATCGGTAGTAATATGATTGTTCTCTGTAGAAAATGGGTAAGGTATAGAGTGCTGCCATTGAGACGTAGGCAGCATTAGTCACTGTCAATAATCTCAGAGAGTTCTAGTCATTGTGATGAAGCTTTATAAATCTTTGTCATGTCTTCAGTGCAATAGACACCCAAATCTACTTACATTCCAGGTAACATATTAACATAAATAGCCAAGTAGTAAATAGGATATCTGACAATTTCCTTTAAAAAATGGGGCTTAGATTATTAGATGATATTTTGCTGTATAATCTTCAATTTTTTTTCTTCAGTGATCGTTGCATACAGGAAAGACAAGCAGATTTAGTAGACACTCTTGACATTAAAAACAGATTGAACAATCAAAAATATACCTCTTCTAAATATCTTTAATATCTTCTAAATGCCTCTCATATATTAGAGGTGTTTCTCACCTGAATTTATGCTGAATATATTCTTAGAGAAATGTGTTGTATCCTAGCTGATCATTCTCTAATGAGTCTATTCTGGGTCTGATCCTCTTCAGTTGTCAACTGACACAAACTTATTGACTTTAAATAAATTCACACTAAATAACATTTTGAACCCTTCTTACCCAAGGCATGGGTGCAGTTTTTCTTTTACATTCCACACCTATCATGTTCAGTGTCTAGAAACCAATGCCCAAGATGTATAGGAAAATAACTCTTCATGTCTGGTCTAAGCTATTTTTGAGCCATCTTGCAGAGAGTTATGATTCGATCCCAATTAGTAACAGTCACAAGTGCTGTAAAAATCCACCTACAGTGTCAGTTCAGGATTGAGAATGGCCTTTGTAGTACACTGACATGTTGAATCTCTAATATTATCTCTTTCTCTCCCCTCTCTCCAGCTCAGTCTTTCGAGGCAACGCTACCCACATTTAAACATCATGAAATGTCATCAATGGAGTACTTCCCACTATGAAAAGAAGATGAGATTGTGAGTCAATATATTCTTTTCAGTCTATAGCCAGTGTCTGGCTCCATCTGTCATGGACACGCAGTTCATATCTCTGAGTCCATTTTAGCTTTAAAATATGATTTTAACAGAAGCTCCCAGAGACAAAAGGATTTGACCCATTGCCCCAGAATGCTTGGGATAAAGGCTTACGCACACCCATTGATGAAGAATCCTGAGTTAAGGAAAATAAATCTAGGTAGACATTGTGATCGTCATTTTGAAGAAAGAGAGAGAGAGAGGAAGGGAGAGAGAGAGAGAGAGAGAGAGAGAGAAAAAGAAAGAAAGAAAGAAAGAAAGAAAGAAAGAAAGAAAGAAAGAAAGAAAGAAAGAGAAAGAAAGAAAGAAAGAAAGAGAAAGAAAGAACAACAGAAACATTTTCTTCAATACGACCTTTTAATTTATGAGGGCAGTGTACAAGGAAATAAGTATTTGATTCAAGACTTAAATAAGATGCAGTGATAAATGCCATATTAACTGTGTGGTTGTAACACATGTAAACATGTGCATAAAGAAAAGAGGCAGAGAGATAAAGGGAGTGTTTGTACAGTCATACTTATGCCCAAAAGTAATTACCATGTGGCCTGCACTCTGGGCTGGAGGACAAAAATAATCATGTATTTTTCCATAAGTATAATAAGGTAATTACTATGTAAACACTATGTTGCTACATGACAATTATTGCAGGCCAGTTGTGCTCACCCTATTCATATTGACTACTGCTACCAGGTGAACAGGCCCCCACCTCCTTGGTATCAAAATGACTATTTGGACGCTGTGTACTGTGTATGAGTAAAGGTGACAGCCTTGTGTAATTAAATGGTCAATGAGCAATTACTATGTAAGTACAGCATAATGGAGCCTTGCAAGAGAATCTCTGAGCAGAGGAACAAACGTTTAAAAACTGCATTACTGTAGTCAACCTGTCCTGCTTCTGTTGTCAGTGACAAGATACCCTTGGAAGTATTTTTTTAATGCCCTTTCTGTGCCTCAACAAAAAAGGAATGTTTGGGTTAAAGATTAAAGTAATGACAAAATCACAGAAGCCAGAGATGCATGAGAATCTGTATGCTCCTCTCTTCTTCCATCTGCCCACCAAGTAAGACTGTGTTGGCAGAGTAGCCTCAGAGCAGAAGGGAGTCCTGAGCCAGGAGTGGGAAGGATGCTAGCTGACAAGATGGGTGGCATGCAAAATTGTGGGTTCTAGCTGTAATACCCATTGGAAATCTGTTCAAAGTGCACTGTACCTCAGTACCTTAGACACAAGATCAGAATATGTTTATTTTCATTATGTCAGCAATGCTTTGAGTGTAAAATTCATTGTTTATTTATCAAGCATTCAGAAGCTGCAGGGTCGACAATCTCATCCACACAAAGATTCTTCCTTCACCTTAGAGAGTCTTGTATATGTTCATTTGAGCTTTCCCACATCTCTGATAAATACAGTGCCTCTGTTCTCATCTGAATGCTTTTGAGGATCCCAAAATACTGCCCAAGTGTTCATGATCTTGGTGATACTGCTCCTGCTCTTATTAAAATCGATACCAACACACCCTTTGATGTTAGTAACGCAGTCATGCCACAGGCTTTATAATATGCCAGGGAGGAAGGTATATATTTCATACATTTTCCAGTAAAAAAAACCAACAACAACATGATTTTACTCAAGAGTGACAGGAGACAACCTTGAGTCTAAGAGCAGGTTCCAGCAAAACTTTGCAAATAGACTGCTTGGAAATCAATGGTGTTGGTATCAAGCAAGAGGAAGGGCTATTGGTGACATTCCTGAGCCACCATATCCTACTCCCTACACTGAAACATGTAACTATGGTTAGTTATCTGAGCAGATAAAATTAAGATGAACAATAAAAAGGCCAAAAACCTCTTAGCATAGAACAGAGATATTGCAGTGTCTAATTACCAAACTGTCCTGAAAGGTGTTTGTGTTTTCTGAAGCATTCTGTCACAAGACCATCAACAGCCTCATTATAAATGTAGCCCACCAGCATCTAATTGGTATTCCAATATCTCTGAGCTGTGACCTAGAAAGGAAAAGAAGAAGAGAAAAAAGTAGTACAAAAAAATCTTGTCCAAGAACGGTAGGGCAAATGTCTGTTCCTATACTGTACAAACATAACTAGCTCTTTCTCAACTGCGATTTAATGTTGCTATACCTTCGATTGCAATTACATTGAATCACATTGCAACAAATCTTTGTAATGCCAATCCCATCTTTCCACCTCATTGACAGCTCTGGAGATGCATCTGAAATTCATAGTAGCCTCATAGCCTATGGCAAGAGAAATCCATGCTGCTAAAATTTTATTTTAGAATTCAAGCTGGTTTCTCTCAGTCTAGGATGCTCTGGTTTTAATCTTTTGCTGCCTAGCACAGTGTATCAAAATAACCAGCCAATATTGTTAAACTGTCAGGGGTCTTTGCTGCCACTGAATTTTACCAGTATAAATAAATACTGTAACTTAAGGAAAAAAGAATCCCTCTGGACAGAATTTTTAACATTAATAGAATTAAGAGGAGAAAGAAAATGTGTATAAACTTCATCTCAATGACAGCATTCTCCTTTTCTTTTTTCCTTTTTTTT
>VXAB01002122.1:2228-50503 GCA_013399175.1 Odontophorus gujanensis
AAAAAAAAAAAAAAAAAAAAAATCAGTGCCAGGAAGAACAATCAGCACTAAAAGAAGAGGAAGGTACACCTTTTATTATCTTTTGTTCACAAATACATAATGCTCTTCAGCTATAGCCTGCTGCTCCTTGAGCATTCATTGAACATCACAGTACATTTGTACTGTTGACGGTTTAAGTCAGCAAATGTTGGACAGGAGTTACGGTGAAACCTCTTATAAATGATTGTTGAAAGGGTGTATTGATCATGGGCATAAAACAGCCATTGAAAAGCAAAGGCTGACTTATAATAGGGAGACAGGCCAGCACATGTTATTTGAGAAAAGATGCAAGAGAAAACTGTGAGAAATTTTGTTACCCTGTTTTATCATGGAATCATATGGTTAAACCTGTTTCAGAATTATCTTAGAATTTACTGACATCATTAGATAAGATTATCTCACAACCAACCCTACACATGGGCAGAAAGGTATGGCTATGAGAATTCACAGAGGAGTAATAGAGGAGTCAGACAGACAGATTAGAAATATCTCTGAAAACTCTGTTTTGTCTCATTCTAGGAATAATAATAATAATAATAGAACCAAACAATCAAACACCATCACCACTGACAACAATCCTACAGTCAATTAGGCAGCACAGGCTATAGGGGGCTGTCAGAAACACCCAGCATGGGCTATGCTGGAGAGCTGTACTTGACATTTGTGATCAGTGGACACGAGATCAGTGTATCAAGGATGAAAGGAATTTTATTCCTGGCATTTCAAAATACTTCTGAATGAAAGACCAAATAATAAAAGCTTAGCTATATAACAAATAACTGTATTTTACAGGACTTTAAAAAACACTTCATAATGTTTAACAGGTAATTTAAGTCTGGTTGGGGTGTTTTGAGTACAAGACAAAAAGCCCTTCCATAGCCAATTCTGAACGCGTGAACCTGAAACACAAAAGAACTCCAATAAGTTTTAAATGGGGAACAATGTTGCATTGTCAGGGACTGGATTTAATAGGTGCCTTTGGTGTTCAGCATCACAGTATCTACATGTCTTGGCTTCCTGAGAGGTTGGGCTGCAGCTGCGGTATAAAGAGACTGGAAAGTTTGTGGTAGAGCAGAAAAACTCTAGGTTTCCATGTGCCTTAGCTTGCTGAATAGTACTGCCTCTTGCTCACCCAATTCGTCTTTCCCTGTAGGCGGGAACTTCATATTTGAGAGCAGAAACAGATTACCTGGTCTCTGCTCTCTCAAAGGGATTTTGTGTTGAGTTTGCCTCAATCTGGCCCTCTGCTCTCTTTGTTTCTCGCCTACAAAGGAGATCACAGTGCTCTACTAGGTAGCTACCATTATACCACCCAAAAGATACAGGTTTGCACTTGGTTATGTTTGGTATCTGCTAAGTTGTAATGTAGGATAAAACTGTAGCTAGGGCAGCTTGTCTTTGTTGCGACCCTTTCTCTTTTGCTGATTTTCAACTCAGTAGACTGATCCTTTTACACACTGGAAATGCTTTAGATGTACCTCATGCATAGTATTAATACAGAAATTAATATTCCTGTGGAGTGCTTGGGGCATCTCTTGGTAGTGCTTCTGGCAATGTCAACTTCTTCCAGGACCTATACAGGTTCCCAGATCTGGAGGAGCAGAACAGTGTGAACTGAAGGAGTTTCCAGTAACATAAGGATCAGGCCCAGGAAAGCAAACCATTTCCTCTGGAAAGGAAAGCCCCCCACCTCTTTTGCTATAAATATATCAGATTTCTGTGCTTTGTTTTGAGACCAGTTTCCTAAGGAAACAAGGTCTATGCAGTCATGCTGTGTCTGTCTGTTTCTGTTCCCCACTGGTAACTATCGTTAGTCTTCTCAACCAGATTTGACAGAGAGGGTTGCAGCCTCCAACACATCAAGATTTTTTGCACCTCTGTGACCAGGAAGACAAATCATTTGTTGTTCTTTATGTCTCTCCTAATATACAACCTTTACCATGTACCTTTTCTGTCTGACACAGAGAATCCAGAGGAGGAAGAGGTCTTATGAAATAGATTGGTAGGAAACCGGGTGGTGTTAGTTCCTCTGTTCCGGGAACTTCTTGTTTAGTTTAACCTTTGCAGGAAGTGTCCAGCATGACAGGTTTCAAGCAGTCTGTGCCCCAGAATATATATATTTTTTGATCCTGGACATTTAAGTTTTCCAAAGTTACAGATGTTTTCAGACATCTGAGAGAATACTATGTTGGTCTTTGAAGGCTGAAGAGATTCTGATGCTTTTCTGTTACCCCTCCTCCTGTCTTCCTGATGTCTTTATTTTATTGAAGCAAGAAGGCTTTGGGGTGCACAGGGAGAACTCTCTTTCTGAGGTCCTACTCATCAGGATCACCAAGGCTGAACTCTCTGGGCCTTGAAG
This sequence comes from Odontophorus gujanensis, assembly GCA_013399175.1. Classification (NCBI taxonomy): domain Eukaryota; kingdom Metazoa; phylum Chordata; class Aves; order Galliformes; family Odontophoridae; genus Odontophorus; species Odontophorus gujanensis. The sequence continues at coordinate 4,627 of VXAB01002122.1, forward strand.
ATCATGCAGACTTCTGCTCCTCTGCAGAGTCGGTGGACAACAGGAGTCCAGTCATGGTAGTAATTTCTATTCACCTGCTCAAGTGCATTCATCTGATAACACAAACTAGAGGAAAATCAAACCTAAAGGATCCCATAAGAGATCATGCTGCATGGCAGTGAAAAATGCACACAGCATGAGGCAGAAAGTTTACTCTTCAGAGAGTCTTATTTGTGTTACAGCCCTCTCTTAATCACACCTGTGGCATTCTCCTGAGATGTATAAGCATAAAATCATCACTTTTTTTTTTTAATGATACTGCTTTATCTACTGTTTCTTCATAGAATAAGAACAAAATTGGTGCTTAAAGAGTGAAACATATCAAAAAAAAAAACCAAAACCATAATTCTGAATTGCATTTAAGTTCCACAAAGGAACTCATTTCCTCTTCTTCACTGAGCAAGTTTATCATGTAGACATATCTATCTTAAGGCAGACATGATTATTCATTGCAAAAAATGACAGCTATTTTTATGTAAAGCATAATCTAATGAAGTAAGAGTAAGTATTGAGAGATTTTTGGCTAAGTGTATTTGGATCCTGAGCATGGTGTTCATATGGTAGCTGCTTTGCTGGGTCCTGCCACGCTGATGGCATGTGGCATTGATTTATTGACGTGCCCAAACTAGAAATTAAGGCAGTCTCAGAGGAGGATATCAACTGACCTGTAAACTGGAACATGTGTTTTGTTTGTTTTTTGTTGTTGTTGTTGTTGTTGTTTTATGCTTTCTTTTCTTTTTCTTTTTCTTTTTTTTTTTTTAAACAGGTTTTCTGCCACTGACTTTAACATTTTCTATTTACCAACAAAAACATTCTTGTTTCATATCTCAGATGTTTCAGGCCATAACAATAATTAAGGACAATGGACTCATGCTGACTTCTGCCAGTGGAGGATCTGTTATTTCCTGTACAGCACTAGAAAGAAGAACTACCTTCTTTTTCACAAACTTTTTCCAAAATCAAGATTAACCTCAAGTAACAAACAATGAAGTCAGTGAATATTGAATTCTAGCCAGGACATTATTATCACGCTGGTGAAAGAGCACTCTCACAAAGCTGTTTACCACATCTCCTACAGGAGACACCCCTCAGTCCCTGCCTTAAATCACCCCCACGCCAGTTTTCTCCCAGTTAGTCAAATTTTGTCTGAGTAATTCCTCCACCCACGTAGGCGGACACGTGGGAGCAGCAGCCGAGGGCAGGCATCCACGGGGAACTTGGCCAGAGCAAAGGCTGACAGGGCACACTGGGCCCAGATCAATCAATACCATGTTTTTGTAACCAAATTGCAAGGCAATGATGCAGCCTTTCTCTGTGTTGGCAGAGTTCCTTGCATGACAGTGCCCGATACTGAAGGGAAAAAAAACGATGTTGCTAATTATCATCTGAGCTACTCATGAAGTACCTGCAAGGCATTTTTGAAGTAGAAACAGTGTTTCCAGAAGCAGAAATCTTAAGCCTGGAGAAGGTTCAGGGGAGCACCTCACATTTAGGAGCACAGTTTGCTGAGAAATCCTGATGCCACTGATACTCAACCAAACTTCACCTACAGTCAATGAGAGGTAGCAACACAGGCATTTTCTCTGTCACTGTCCAAAGAGCCCAGCACCTGCTGGTAAAGCATCACCATCTCTTCCTGCACGAACAGCCCTGCACAGAGGCAGCTGATGTCCTTGTTTATCCCAGGAATCATTGCACCCACATCTGCAACACAGTTCCCAGCTTATGCAGGGTGCTAACCACGATCAGCACTGGGGCAACAGGCATGAGGTTGCCTAGGGTCCAGCCAAGAAGGTCATTTGTTTGGTGGCAAAATACAGCATCACTACAGTCATAATTCCAGAAAAATGTTTTGCAGTGTCTGCACACCAATTTTCATGCTTGCCATTTGGCGTAATCAACTGACACCTTTCCTGTATACATAAATGCACAGGAAAGCACAGGATAAAACCACCTTTAAGTTTTACTTCCTAATGGAAAGGCAAACCAATTCCTAACAGCCATATTTTCCTTACAACTTCTTTACTAGACCATTTGCATACACTACTAACTGCCTGACTATTCTCAATTACCTTACTCTGATTTTCAAACTCTGTCACACATGACAACATTAGCAAGCATTATTTTCCAAAAGATTGAGTTCCAGTGTTGGTTTACCTCTTCAGAGCTGGCAGATGGGCTACTTGTTCCTTGTTCCTCCCCATTCTTCTAACATCTGAAGGAAATGTACTCTTGTTGGCTTCACATCTGTTGCAATGCAATGCAATGGGAATGGCACAGAGCAATTGCTTTGAATTGCTGTGCACTCACCTGATGGTGAATACCTCTTCAGCCTTGAGTTCCTCTTCTCACTGCAGATTTACTGTACATAAGTAATAGGAAAAGTGCAATATATTTCAGTCAATGTGCAAATCTATGTTCTGTGAATTGGAGGGTTTCTTCTTTTTTTTTTTGGTTTTACAAATGTCTACAGGTGCGCTCATACCAGGTATCCTTTGTTTTTACCGGTTTGAATTGTTCTGCATAGCATCCAGTTGAACAAGCATTGAAGACTAATACTTTTTGACAATTCAGTAAGTTCTGGATGCTTTTGCACTGAAGCTAGACTGAAAGGAAAACAGTGGCCTTGATCTTTCCCTCAACCACCAAGACCAGAAGACGGAGGAAATACACCACCTGTCCCTAGATCTCCATCTCCAACATCAGACAGAAGAAAACAATTGCCTTCCTTGGAGGCCTCACAAAGAGTAAAGCTGTTAATAAATAAAATTCCCATGCCAGCAACTTTGGGAATAACTCTGTTGTTATTGTTACAGCAAATTCCCCACTGACTCTGAAGGACTTTCATGTGAACGGAAAAGGGTATGGAAAAGAAGCTGAAATGACTACAGGACACAAGTCCATCATCACTTCTGCTGCTCTAGATCCAGGGTCTGGTGGTTCAACCAATACATTCTCCAGCCTGAAAACACTTGTCTTTCATTGTTGTTTGCTTTTGATTTTCACAGGCCACCATAGAACAGATCCTATAAGAACGGGCATGGGGTGACATAGCACTCATGACTAAGGAGATGTGGGAATTTAGGTATGAAGAATGATGCTTGTGGTGAGCATCACGTGTCAGTAGTTATTCAGTCATCACACATCACTAACAGGAAAAGAACATGTCGCTGTTACAACCACTCAGATCTTATTACTTTAATAGTAGCCAGGTTTTAACTGAAACAATTACTGTACTCAGACAAAAGCAGCAGCTCCATATTTGGTCTCCAAAAATAAGGCTTCTAAATATACGGATGAAGTCCGTGCCTATACATTCCAGCTCACAAAATCAGTCATCAGGGCCACTCACAAAAAAAAACAAAAAAACAAAAAAACATATCTTAACTTCTCCTGCTTCAAGCCACCTAGGTCTTGCCAGCTTCAACCCAATCTACTTTTAAGAGTGCTGCCTGCCTGTGTTGATGGTATGTGGATGGATTCAGGCTGACATGTGGAGAGGGCATAGAGGAAGAAAGTGCAGCAAAAAAAGACTGCAGAGACTTCTTGTAAGCTGATGCAAGAGAGAGCCTTGGCATTACAGTGATGGCCATGTTGTTGAGGTGGAAAGCTGAACTGAGGAAAGGGTTTATATTCTATTTAAAGTTCTTACAAATTATGGGTCACCAATAGAGGAATTTTACTTGCTTAGGGCATCAGTAGGAATCGAGAGACTGCAGATCTATTCATGACTCGCTACATAATCCAGAAACATTTAATTTCTCCAACACTCAGATTGCACACTTGCAAAGAATGAAAAAAGAATAAGAGCAGTAGGAGAAACAGTGCATTAATGCCTGTAAAGTTCCATCAGATATTGACTTTATGGTAAATTAAAATAGAAATTTTAATCATCTCTTACTTATCCTGAGTGAGATAGATGGAAGCAAGGCCTCTGGGTAACTGTAAGGTATCACTTTCATTGCATACTAACAAATTATTAATGTTCTTTCCTTTTAATTTCCCNAACAGATCCTATAAGAACGGGCATGGGGTGACATAGCACTCATGACTAAGGAGATGTGGGAATTCAGGTATGAAGAATGATGCTTGTGGTGAGCATCACGTGTCAGTAGTTATTCAGTCATCACACATCACTAACAGGAAAAGAACATGTCGCTGTTACAACCACTCAGATCTTATTACTTTAATAGTAGCCAGGTTTTAACTGAAACAATTACTGTACTCAGACAAAAGCAGCAGCTCCATATTTGGTCTCCAAAAATAAGGCTTCTAAATATACGGATGAAGTCCGTGCCTATACATTCCAGCTCACAAAATCAGTCATCAGGGCCACTCACAAAAAAAAACAAAAAAACAAAAAAACATATCTTAACTTCTCCTGCTTCAAGCCACCTAGGTCTTGCCAGCTTCAACCCAATCTACTTTTAAGAGTGCTGCCTGCCTGTGTTGATGGTATGTGGATGGATTCAGGCTGACATGTGGAGAGGGCATAGAGGAAGAAAGTGCAGCAAAAAAAGACTGCAGAGACTTCTTGTAAGCTGATGCAAGAGAGAGCCTTGGCATTACAGTGATGGCCATGTTGTTGAGGTGGAAAGCTGAACTGAGGAAAGGGTTTATATTCTATTTAAAGTTCTTACAAATTATGGGTCACCAATAGAGGAATTTTACTTGCTTAGGGCATCAGTAGGAATCGAGAGACTGCAGATCTATTCATGACTCGCTACATAATCCAGAAACATTTAATTTCTCCAACACTCAGATTGCACACTTGCAAAGAATGAAAAAAGAATAAGAGCAGTAGGAGAAACAGTGCATTAATGCCTGTAAAGTTCCATCAGATATTGACTTTATGGTAAATTAAAATAGAAATTTTAATCATCTCTTACTTATCCTGAGTGAGATAGATGGAAGCAAGGCCTCTGGGTAACTGTAAGGTATCACTTTCATTGCATACTAACAAATTATTAATGTTCTTTCCTTTTAATTTCCCGAAACCATCGTAATTAATTCTTAAACCTTTCTGAGTGTATGAAGTCTTTTATTCAAAGGAAGGTGTCCTCTCCCCCACAGGCTTAGAAACTCGGGTCTGTGGTTAGAGGGGCAGGCCTTTAACAGTTTATAAGCCATTTTCTACACTTTTAAAGAGATTTCTCCATCGCCTCTATTTAGAAATGTCTCCCTGTTCCAACAGCGGCAAGTCCTTCACCTCACCTCTCGGCACAAGCTCAACAGGCATACATGTGTGTGCTTAGCCCTGAGCCTTCGCGGCCGAGCAGAGATTGCCAATTGTACTGCTCCATACTTAATTAAGTAGCAGTTTTACGAGGTGGACTGCAGTACACAGGGGACAGGCACGAGACCACCAGATTTATGGTGTTTCAGTGCCAAGCTGACAGGGTGGCAGTATTCACACAACAAAAAACGCATTGCAAGAAAGTTAATGTAGTAAGAGAACTCTCTACTAAAAAAAAAAAAAAAAGAAAAAAAAGGAGAAAAAAAAAAAAAAAAAAGACAAGGTAGGAAATTCACAGTTAGGTATTAAAATCCCAGTGCCCAGCATAGTAACATTAAGGTGGTGTCCCGACACTGCCTGGCTGCTGGGGTCTGTAATCCTCGGCTGTGGGTTAAAGAGCCCAAATTTTATGGCTGTGGAAGTGTTGGGCTCACCACTGGCATGAGGATGGCAGGTTCCCACAGGGGCCAAGAAAGGTTCTGATGCATTTGGTAGCCAGATGGACATCCGTTCAACAGGAATGGGAATAGGAGTTGCAGGGAATGGCTTTAAATATGCTTTTAAAAGAATACTTGTCCCTCTTTCCACTGTCTTGCTCTAGTGAATGGCCTCCTGTTTGTCTCAACGAGAATGATCGTTTTCCAGAAAAGCCCAGCATGATTATGGAAAGTAGGAATTAAATGACAGCAGTAGATGTGTACGGATAATTGAGTTGTTGTGCAGAGTCAAACCTTAATAGGTCTAGATCACTGATAAACTCAGTCATCACTTCCCAGTACCATTTTAGACCAGCAAAAGGGAGTGTTCTTGTACTTTGGCCCAACATATGACTAAGTCAGGCAACTACGAGCTGGTGGAGTCAGCTCCATCTATCTTCAACTGATTCTTAGTCCCACAGAGAACAAGAGAGGAGGAACTGATATCTCCAAGGTACTTCTCCACAGAGTTTTATTTGAGAGCAACTGATCAGGAATCCACTTTGAGAGCAGATTACTCTAACCAGAACAAGGAACCTCCTCCCAGAATCCAAGCTTCCACATATACTGTTAATACACTACATGCTTCAGCCTGAATTTTTTACTTTATTCCATAACATAGATGAACTCCAAATCCTGGTGCATACTAAGGGTTGGATTTCTCAGTCCAGACATATCTGTGTATACATTTATCATTGCTGCTAGGGCCCTCTTCTGACAGAAAACAGAGCAGCCTATTGCCCAGACCACACCAGCACAGGGCCAACAGCCACCTGGCCCTTTGCTTCCTGGGACATCCTCTGCTATATGCTTTTTTCCATAGCAAGTTCCTCTTCTGCACAGCAACAAAACCTCAAAGCCAACGCCTCTACAGGAAAAAGAATCTTTTCACATCTTTGACATGGACTAAAGTTAGTCTTGCTACCTAAGGGACCTGAAATCACCAAAAAGAACCTTAGCTCCAGCACCAACTTCCAACAATGCTATGTTTTCAGACTGCAGATAGCTTTGATTACCAAACCCAAGAACTGTATAAGACTATTGTAATTTGACAAACACTTCTACACTGACATTTAACATGATTTTTAGTTGTAATAAGGCTTCATTCTGTCCCAAAACAATCTGGAAAATGTCAGAATTTGCCACCAGTCTTTCCTTTCAGCAGACCAAATCCATGATTCTAGTTGTAAGTATTTCCATTCTGGCACCTCCTGCTGGGCAAAATCAAGCCTACTGTCAGTCTTGCAAAGTACTGTCACTTTATAGCTACTTCTTAGAATAGAATCATAGAATCATTAAGGTTGGAAGAGACCTCTAAAATCATCTAGTAAAATCACTTTCCTACCACCAATATTTCCTACTAAACCATGTCCCTAAATGCTATATCTGCCCTTTCTTAAAACACCTCCAGAGACAGTGGTTCCACCATCCCCCTGAGCACCCTGTTTCAATACTTCACCAATCTTCCTGAGAAGAAATTCCTCCTAATATCCAACCTGAACCTCCTCTGGCACAACTTGAGGTCATTCTCACTTGAATTATCTCTTTTACTTGAGAGAAGAGGCAAACCCCCACCTTCTTTCAGGTCATTCTAGAGTGATAAGTTCTCCTTTGAGCCTCTTCTCGGGACTAAACAATTCCAGTTCCTTCAGATGCTCCAGATCCTTCATCAGCTTCACTGCCTTTCTTTGGACATGCTCCAATGCCTTTCTTGTGCTGAGGGGCACAAAACTAAACACAGTACCCAAGGGAGTGCTTGGTGATCCTCTCCTGATCTGGGAACTTTAAAGGGCAGGATAAGGACCTCATGCCCATCACAGATGTCCACAGAACACCCATCTCCCTCACCAGCCATTCACTCACAGCTGTACCAACATTTCATCCCCATGAGGTACCATGCAAAGAGCTCAGTCAGCACATCACAGAGGACTAAGAAGCCCCAGCTAGTCACAGTGTAAAAGAGACTTGTCCTACCAACAGTGTCTGTTAAATCTCTGGGCACTCAACCGTCTAAATCTACTCAAAGCCAGTGCAAGTTCTTTCAACAAGTCTTTCCACCCAGGTGCAGCTCCAATGCTCATCAAAATAGGCAGCTGAAATTTTCAGGCTGCCTTGGGTGCCAGAAGAGCTCCAAAGCTTGAGGCAGTCACAGTGCTGTTACCCACATTACCAGTGCCAAAATGCAGTGCCTCTGGCTAGGGAAGAGGGGTGGGTGATGCCAGAAGTTACCATGGAGGACCGTGGGACGCTGGAGTTCAACACATCATCCAGCTGCCTACACTCCCATCATTCACTGCAAGTAGAGCTTGAAGCTATCCTCCAGCTCACAGAAAGGGTTACAAGAGGAGACAAAGGCCACTCAGTGACAACTCAGTACAGTAGTGATAACAGTTGAGTGTTACGAATAAACAGTCCAGCTGCAGAGTCTGTCTAATGTACCACCAGAACTTTTCCTCCTCCGGGAGACAAACTGGCAGAAGAAGATTTTAGTGAGCTTTACAGTTGAAATCTACCATTGGATTGTTTAAAAAATTCTTCCCCAACTACCGAAAGTGACTTTGACCAAAAAGTTTGTTTTCTGAAAAAACAGTTCCTTAACTTTGGTTTGCACCTTAAAAATGAAGGCTAAAAACTGTTGAAAGAAATGAAAGGCTCAAGACTTGCCCTCAGTCTACTTTTTTGGCATACCTTTTGGGTCTGGCAATTAGTGCAGTTTTTGCACCTCTCAGCATTTGCACTTCTTTTTATACTTGGAGTGCCAGTTCCATCTACAGAGAAATGTAATTTATTCATGAATTCTGTATGCAAATCTGGAATCATAGGTAGACCACATAATCTAGCATTACAATTATATTTTAGAGTTAAATTTTCTTTTTGGCCATCATTTCACATAATGGGGATGAGAATTTACAGACAAACTGTCTGAAGTGTTTCAGGTACCTAACTTCTATCAGTGAGTCCAATTATGTTTAAATTAGTTTCATCTACAAATGAAAGAGGCTTAACACTATGCCACAAACAAATCCTAACACATAGACAAGATTCTTTAGGTATAATTCTGTGCCACAAATAGTCAGGAAAATTTCAGCATTCTTTTCAAAGAATTGCATTCTTTTCAAGAATAACATTCATTTCTCACCCCCAACATAGGCAGCGTAATACCACTTCTCCTCATACCTGTGCCTACCTTCTCTTTGTAGATGTCTGAGCAACAGTGTCCATGCACTCTCTTCTGCCAGCACTTGGATAGGGCACACTATCTTCCACTAGGATAACAAGTAACAAGGACTTTCAAAAATGAAATAAATAAAAACTTCTAAATAGATTGTAAAGTTTCCAGTATTATTATTATTTAGGTATGTTCTTGGATTTACCTAAACACATCCTCTTTTTTCATCCAGGAATTTTGTCCATGCTAATTTGATACTATTACAGGATCATAGGATATCCTGAGTTGGAAGGGACTTCACTCCTGACTCCACACAAGACCACCCAAAATCCAAATCCTATGTCTGGAAGCAGTGTCCAAAACACTCTTTGAACTCTGGCACTTGTGACTATGACCACAGTCCTGGGCAGCCTATTTCATACCCACCACTCCTTATACACCTTGTCCTCCAGACCCTTCCCCATCTTCACAGCACTCCTTTGGACGTTCTCTACCTGTCTGTAACCCAGCCTTTCTGACTGCTGGGTGTTCCTCCTGCCAACATGCCACTTAGCTCAGTGAAAAACATCTTGAACCTTCTTTTTAGAGAGAGGCAGAGAGAACTGAGAGCTCATCTTATAGCCTGGAAAACGCAGCTAACCTGTAGCCTGTCATACAGTGTGAGTACTCAAAATAAAAGCTGTCCCTCCCCAAAACAACAGAATCACTGCACACAAACATGGGCAAAGTGCACATCTGCATACAGCAGGCTGAAAAATGCCTGAGAGGAAAAAAAACAGCAGCACCATGAATACAAACAAAACCTGAAGATTTGTATTTGGAAATTTCCTCCCAAACTCAAAAATAATTTCTGCAGCTGGGGAGCAGAGCACTAGAGGGCACCAGAAGGATAGGGCCAGACCTGCAGCTGTAGCTAGCTGCCTAGCTGGTGGTTAAACACTTTCCTTTCTTCCCTCATCGTTTTTTGCCTTTATTTTTTCCTTTTCTTTTTTCTAAAGGAGGTTTAACTCATTTCTATAAGCATCATGCTCCTCTGCCCTGCACGGTCGCCCAGGTCCTTCTGCTAAAGAGAAAAGTTGAGTGCCAAGCCCATAAATGGAGAGATTTCACAGATCCCTGCCTTTCTGCAGGCAATCCAGATTCAGAGCATGAAGGATGCTTTTCTGCTAAGGAAGGAGGCCCCAGCCTCTGCAGCAGGTGGTGCCCATCTCCCTGGTGCCACCTTCTCATGGCTGCTCCTACTCTCCCCCAACATCACCTGTGCTGCCTGCTCCTCTCTTTTCTCTGTTTAAATACATGCAGCATGGAGCTGTACTGACAGAGGGAAGGCTGAGCTGCCCCCTCCTTACAGGAAAGCTGCACTGGCAGCCAGCACCTGCCCCCACTCCCCAGCACCTCGAGCATCCACCTTTGGGGACCAGCAGCAGGTTTATGCACTCGCTGCTGGGCCTTTGCTGAGCAGAGACTGCCAATTGTGCTGCACTGTACTTAATTATGTAGTAGTTTTATGAGGTGGACTGCAGCACACGGGGGACCAACGTGAAACTACCAGATTTATTGCACTTCAACTTTGAGCTGACAGTATAACAGGCTCTAAGAGGTAAGTACTCAGTGCTTTTATTCACTGATCTTTTGCCCTCTCCCTGCGTTTTCATACAAGGCTTCGGAGTCTGTCTGGGACTACGGGGAGAATCTGGAACAGTGAATAGGAGCATTAAAAGGAGAGAAAGGAAGGCAAACAGACAGAAGGATAGACCCAAGGAGAGGCAGCTTCTCAGTATAAACCCACAATTAGGTTCACCAGACCCCATGGCCCTTTCCTTTGTCATGAAACAGACATCATAAACCAGAGCTTTGTCACCAGAAGTAATAACACTTGTGATGCCAGTGGTGGAATTGCTGCTGGATTGCTAGCTGAGCATCAGTGTTACAATAATAGCAACATTCCTATTTCAGCAAACTAGCAGTAGTAACTTTTTTGGGGTTTCTGGTTGGAATCAACTAGCCATCATCTCCATCTCACTGAAAAGTGACCAAAGGTGTCAATCCAACAGGAGCTCTTCACCCTCATCCTTTGATGACATGGACAGCTCTTAGACAAGTGATCAGGGTTTTAGGGGGAAGAAATACTACTTGGTTTTGGAAGGTGGTTGGCTATGTGCACCAGGAGGATGGAAAAACCATCACATGCTTTTTTTATATATTTTTATCTACACTTGTGAGGTATTTAAAATATCACTTTGAATCTATACAGATTTTCAGTTATTGGACCTCTTGGATTTTTAAACCTCTCTGACTCTCAGCCAGACTGCCTCCGTCTGCATTGAAAGGAGCCATTCTTCTTCTTCCTTTTTTTTTTTTCCCCCTTCAGTGAAACTGGAGCCTTTCCCTTCCCGTAACTTTCAGCTGGCTGAGCCATTCCTAGATCTCTGCATTTTTCACTTTGCAGGCTGACCCCCAGGACTTCAGGAGACTCATAAGAGAAGTTATGTGACACATTGGCTGCTGTGAAAAGCTGTGCAGATGAAGGCTAAATGCTACAGATGGCAAAATGGCAAAATAAAGTAAAATATAATCTTCATCCACAAGGAAGAAGTTGGGTGCAAATGTTCAGTTAAGAATATTGTAGGTTACAAAGCAGTGGAAAATCAGCAAATACATAGCAAGGTTGTATAGTGTAAAACGGCAAAGCACACGTACCATTTTTTCATTATGCTTTCTTTTTTCCAGAAGGCTGCTAGGAACAATGTTTAACTGTTTCAAATTGTCTTTCAAATACAATTACTAAGAAATAATCACATTATTAGGAAATCATTTGATCAGCATGAAACTGTAACTTTAAACTAGTTCAACCTGACAGATATAAACTGGGATATATGCTTTATAGGGCACAGCACATTTCACTTGGAAAAGTAAATATATAACATTATTGAAACAGAATTAAAATGAATAGGCTGCTGTAGAGAGCTTTAAAAAGTCCCAGGACATGCTATCAAATACAAGATTGCATAAGTTGTCAAATTATTCATGAGTCTTAATGTTTGAGAAAGTTCAGTAAAATTGCCAGGATTCCCTGCGATTTTCAGTACTGATTCATTGCAAATATACTGTCAAAAATGAGCTCTTGGTTTCTAAGCTACCATGCATAAAGGATTCACAAAATTAATTTTTCAGCCTAACACAGTGAATGTGCTTGACAACTGCAGAGCCCAAATGCAGAAACTTTTATTTTCCTCTATAATTTTCAAAGGGCTCTTAAATGATATTGCATCTAGAGGAAGGATAAATCTCTACACTGTGCTGATGCAGTAAAGGACCAATATGCTACTGGGGTGCTCCAACTCACAACTTCAAACCACTTATCCAGTGAAACACCAGTATGCCACAGTCTGAACTTTGCTTCTAGAATTACCTGGGGAGAGATCCTCCCTGAACTGACCACATGAGGAAAAAATAAGGACCTTTTAAGACTGAAGAGAATGGGTGCCAAATTACTACTGTAATACTTATACTGTGATGGGTTTGTGCCTGGATCTACCTCTCACTGTATGTTTGTATTATAGTTAGCACAAAGGAAACCTCACTCCTATGGGACACCTGTCTGGTACAGATATACAGATGCTAAACAGTAAATATGAACTAAATGCCTTGACAGATGATTATTCTATTTCACAGCACAGTTTTATGAAAAATAAATAAAAGCATATTTAATATTCTGCTATTCTGTTTGAAACCATGTTCCCTACAGATGTGCTAATTTTTATTTTTTCAAGGAATGTAGCTACGTACTTTATAAGGTTAATAAGAATTTGGTAAACAAGATAACCTTAAGTCTTTAGAGGATTGGGATTCTTATTTTAGATAATTCTGTAAAGGGAGAGGAGAGGAGACTGTAATAAAAGTATTTTAACCAAAGGTCACTGATGGGGACTTATTTAACTGACAGTACGTAAAGAGACGAGAAAGAAGATCTAAATGGCAGGAAATTCTTAAAACTTCCATTCAGTGCCTTGATGTGTGAAAAAGGTTGTGCTGCACCTTGTGTTGGAGCTTTCTGTCATTAAGGCACATTAACATCGCCCCAGCAAGGCGAGCTCATGTTGTGTCAGCTCTGCATACCAGCCTGCATACGTAGGATTTCACGCCGTCACGACAGGAAGATTTTACTTGTCCATCAATGGCTAGGAAATGTCAGATAAGCGGACAAAGGAAAATGCCAAAGCAAGATTTGGCAACTTCTTTGCGAAATGGGTTTCTCATACTAGGAAGATGAATGGGACTCCAAAGAGCATGCACCCTCTCCCATCATAGCCAAGCATCTTTCCCTGACAGCAGGCATCCCACACAGAACGAGTGAGCAGTTTTCATCCATACCCACCCACCTGCTCAGATCCCCTCCAGCAGCAACTCCCAGCTCCCACTTGGCAGCCACCCCGTCATCCTCTCTGCCTTCCTGACTCACGTTGCTTTGCATCTTCCAATTGTCCTGCCACACTCACTGGGACAATTGGGAGCTCTCTGGGTCTGCACTTCAGTGAGATCTTTCAGCACCATGTATAAAATGTAATGGGATGAATCATGCATGTGCTGAATGTTTAAGGTATGTGTCTGTGTCTCCCTATCAATTTTTCAACCTGATTTCCAATTTCAACCAAGTCTGACAGAGGGGAAAATGATGATGGGGCACTAAGTCCCCACAGACTCTGCAAAAACAGGCAAATAGAGGAAACTGGTGAGGCAATGGGGCAACCAGGTCTGCAGCTCACAGACCTGCTTGATTCAATGATAACTCATGTCTGTGCATGACTGGTGGGCAATACGCACCCTCCTACAGGCTCATAAACAAAACAGAGCCTGACAGCTCCTTTCCACCATTAGCACCAGTGGAGCAACACACAGAGAAATTCAGCCTCAATGCACATTTCCCTGATCTACACACAGTGAGCTGTGCTTTCAAGGAGGGCTGGAAGTGCATTAGAGCTGGAGCAAAAGCACAGCAAAAGCAGGGCCAGGCTGACATTTTTCATTCCCAGAGGCACCCTATGTTGTTCATTGGTGGAAAACATGAGAGCATCAACTCCTGAAAAAGAGAAGGGGAGGCAAGTGTGCCTTCTGTGGGCATTTGGAGGAGACTTGAGACGAAACTGTCATGTACCCTTTCCTCCTGCTTCCCATGCATGGCCTGATTTGCAATGCTGCAAGATTTACCCATCAAGAGCCCAAGTTTTGATTGCTCCTCCCAAAACCCTGCTCTCTCTGTTCTATGACAAGGCTCCAGAGTTTTCCTGTAACATCAAGAAAACCAGGTTAAATGGGCTCAGAAATGCAAACTGTTCCTCTGAAGTAGTTAAATCCAGATCTGTCCTCACAAATTCAGGAGACATCTCCAGCAGTAAGAAGATGAATCAGGTACTCAGCAGACCAAATTCTCCAAACTGAGGATACACAGCCCCATGCAAGCATTGCATGAGCACAGATGCTCTTGGTGACACCCTCTAGTTCTGCATGCACACTCATACATCCTAACTGAAACTGAACACACGTGGACTGCCACTCTAATGTTCAGGTCATGTCACGTTAGGCCTTTGCTGAGAGATTCATCTTTTCTCAAGGTTGTTGTAACATTCACCACTTCCTAGAATCTTGTTTCTTCTGACATCCGTCCATGCTCCTTTGAAGAGATGTCTCCTGTTTCTCTTCCAAGGAAACATAAATCTTCACAAAACAACCACTAGCAACACACACAGAAGCCAACTCAGCCCTATATTTTTGGACAATCTTCAGACAGTCTTTCTTTAAGGAAGCCTAGGTCATGTAAGTATTCACTTTCTTATATATCTGTGGAGAAGCAATCATGCCTGAGCCATAAGACCATACTGTGCATTCTTTCTGTAAACATCCAGCTTCACATCTGTATAGCTTATTGTATATGCAAACCAAGACATTTTTGCACAAAACCACTGTGAGAAAGAGCTATCTATCTTCAAGACTGTACACACCTTTATCTTCTTAAAAACTCACCGAAGAGTTTTCCTACCTCTGAGGCACTGTCTCTGAATATGCACAAAAACAGGTACACATTATATGACTGTAGGAATCACCACTACAGTGCACCTATGCCATAGGAAGAGCCAGTCCTTGTGTGTCCACCTTAAAATCCAAATTCTCCACCTCCTTCCTAAGAGGAGTCCATAATCACAGTCCTGGTTTCAAGAATAAGTCAAATATCAGAGGTACAGAGACTCAAGCAGGTCTGACATTTCACTAAGCAGGAGACAGCAGTGACCTACACACTCCAACTGATACATTTCACAAGAAACTGCAAGTCGCTTCAGCAAAATATGACTCCTTTGATACCTTCCTGTTTAATTTAATGCAGACTTTTAATATCCAAAGAGACCCACTGCTTTGAAATGAGGAAACTCGGTCAAAGACTTCGGCAGTCAGCCCACAGCTGGCAAGCACAGCTCAGGGGCCTAAAATACAACTGCTCACTAGACTTGTGTTTGGAGACAATGGAGCTTTCAAAATTAAGGCTTGTATATGCAGGCAAATTTATCAGCCTAATTATACTGGTATAATTAGGACGATAAATTTCCCTGTGTAGACAAGTCCTGAGTCTCTCAAGCTCATAACTAGGCAGGTCTTTTAGAGAGAGAGAGAAAAAGGGGAAAAAAGCAACTTCTGGAATATCCAAGTAATAAATTCTCTCCCTCTCTCTCACTTATATTTTTTCCCCCAAGATTATTTTTTTCCTCCAAGTGAAAGGTATATTTCATTTCCAAACTGAGATCTGGAAGAACCACTGATACATGTGTTTTTAGACAAATTAGAAACAATAAATATCCCTTGAATGGGCACTGGTCAGACTCTCAATCTGGAAAAACTCAAACACATTGGCAGAACCCCAGTAGGCAGATCATTCTCCATTCTACTTGGAAGAACACGGTGAAGCAGGTTGCTCACTTTTTAGTACTCTGCATCTTATGTGAGACTCTCAGACTCTTCTGTCTGTACAAAAGCATCAGAAGAAGCCTGCAATGTTCAGAATAGTGGTCCAGACATGCCAGGAACAATGCTATTGTTAACATTCTTCATTTCCATGCCTCCCTCACCAATCTTTCCACACAAGGGTATCACATAACTCCCCTGTGAATTTGCCAATCCCACAACATAGACCAAGTCTATTTTGGAAACAGTGCAAGATATCTAACCAGTGCTCTCTAGTCTGTGTGTGCATAGGAAGGCTCATACCAGGCACCTCGTGCTCTTCACTCTATCTCACCATCCTGGAGCTACCTGAAGACAGTAAGCGTTACATTATGAGGAAGAATCATGACAGGACAACCACACTGAACCTAGATCTAAGCCCCTGCCTGATGAATAGCACCACTTGTTCACCCTCTTTGCATCCTGCGGTGTGTGATCCCAGACCTGTTACTGCTAATTAAGTAAGTGACCCAGGCTTCACAAGAATTGTCCCTATAAGCTATTGCTGAGGTTCATTTGCAAATGCTGACTTCTGAATCTCAAAACTCCCCTCAAAGCCCCCAGTAAGCTCAGAAAATCCAGCATTCAACTTCAGCCATTTCCTCATCCAATCTTTTTTGTTCCTCCTTACCTTCAACTTTAATCTTCTTCTATACTTCTCCATGTCATGGGACGCAGCCCTCTGCCTGAATGGTGGCAAAGACTCTCCTGATAACCAGGATTTCCTCCCAGCTTTTCCCTCCCTTTTTTCACATTGATATCAGCATAGCATCGAGTAAGTAGAAGGAAAGTTAGGGTACCCATTGTGTTAAGCACTGCATACTTAACGGAAGAGAGACAAGCCTTCTTGATCACACAGCCTAAACAAATAAGGCCAAAAGAAATGTTATTCCCATTTTACAGATGGAAAACCAGGACCAAAGATATTAAATGTCTGGCCCTAGGAAATGTGCAGCCAAGACAGGAACTGACCCCCTGTTTCCTGAGAGCCAGCGATCAGTGTCTAATCACACATGATCAGTCTTCCTCTCTACCTCCCTGTAGGCACTAGGAATTTGTACTCAACATCTCCACATGTTTCTCTTGCACTGCATTGCACACAGCCATGCACACCTAGATGGAACTCCTTAATAAATAATTCTATATAGGTTCATGCAGTTCTCCTCTGCTTGTCAACCCGTGCCTCCCTTACAGCACAGGAATTAGTCTTTCCTTCCTGTATTCCCAGTGTAATTATCAAACAAACTTTCCTTCTGGTATAGTCTTCCAACACCATGGACACTTTAAATCTCACACATAAATCTCTTTCATTTTAGCAGGTCTCTCTTCTTGAGAATGACATTTAATTGTGGTCTTTTTTTAATCAAACTCAGTCCTCTGTTTCCCATCCCCATCTGCTGGAAGCAAGTTTCCACCTAGAGAGGAAGTCAGTCTTTGATTTCATAGATGATTAAAAGAAGATTTAACATCCTCAGGAGCACAACTACTTCGATTAGAATATTTTCACTCCAATTCCTTTTCCAGCTGTCTCACTTTTGATACAAACCCCAAGATACAAAAATTCGTCCAAATTCACCCACAGAAATTCCAGTACAAAGGCAGGCCACTTGCCCTCTCATGACCTTAGGAAGGCCTCTCCCACTTTTCTCCAAGACCCTGGCTCCATGTAACGGAGAGGAATAAGGAAGGATGCTTGAACATTTGCATGTGTGGGCTTGCTTACTTTAGATCCCCAAGGGAAATCTCCATTTTGTTACTATGGCCCTACAGGATTCTGAGACAACCAGTAAGACCAATGTGTCTTCAAAGGCAAGTAGTCTGACAGATAGAGGCTTTCACAGGAGCAACTGCCACCATCGCTTCTTCAGACTGGCATGAGTGCTCATCTGGGCACAACTCTTCTCACTGTAGCCAACTGAAGGAAGACACCAGACTCTTGTCGATTGGATTTGTCTGGCTTCAAAGGAAGATCTGGGCTGTAAGTCTTTTGCAGTTTTGCTTTCCAAAACTTTCTGCTATTTGACGTTTCAAATATCAACTCTCTAAAGATATGTGTATATGTAAAACGAAACAGCAGCATGAGGACCATGCTTTAGTCTACCTCTACTCCTCTCAAAGGACGTCAGAAGCTCTGAGGGTTCTCCTTAGAAGGCAATAAATGAGATTTTGGTGCAAAAAGACAAGTTATGAAGTCCAAATGAGTGAGAACCAATCAGGAAATTATTATTCTTTTTATGAAGATCATTAGTGTCTCATCCTTCCTAACAAAAGCTAAATAGCTTTATTTCTGCTGATGTATGGTACAGAGAAAATAGTGTGAAGCCGACTTTATTTCTGAGGACTTCACTTTAAACCCATGGTACAAGGATGAAAGACTCTCTTTCAAGATCCAGGTTACCTAGCTCCAGTTTGCAGGTGGCACACCCATCCAGAAGCAAGATGATTATATGCAGCCTGTCAGTGTTTCAACACTGTGCTCAGTATAGTCCACTCTCAGTCTTGGTTAGCCTGTTTGGATTTGAGCTGGCATGCCTGGAGATTCAGACACTTACAAGCCTTTCCTTTTCACAGTATCTTCAGCAACCCTGTCAGTGCCTGTGGCTGTTGTGCTAGGATGGAGAAAATAAATTTCCCCATCCTACACAAATGCTTGGATGTTAAGGCCAGGGGAACAAGCAAAAATCTTTTTGTCTGACATCTAGAACAACACAGACTGTAAGATTATTCTAAGTAGTTCATACATCAAGTTGAAGAGCTGTGGTTGAACAACAACCACAACGAATATGCAATCATGGAAAATCTACCACAATTCTTAGTAAGTCGTTCCAATGGTTAATTATTCTCACTGTTAAAAATGCACACCTGGGTATCAGTTTGAAGCTACTCAGCTTCAACTCCTGGCCAACACATTCTGTTACATCTATGTCTACTGAACTACATAATCCCTGATTCTCCATTATTGATCCTCCTTAGGTAGCTTTAGCCTGTGACAGGTGACTTATTTGAAGACTAAATAAGTAGAGCTCCCCTGACATTTATTGCTATCTTGAGGATTTTTTTTGTTTCTTTTCACCATTTCAGTTGCCTTTGTAACTTTTCTCCAAATCTCTAATGCCTTGATATCCCTCATGAAACCAACCGTGGAGTTTGCCAAGCTGTAAGTGATTCTCTCAGCATTCATAGAGCTAAACTGCTTCCTTGGGTTTGGTTTTGAAAATCTCCAAATGCTTTCATGAAGTCTTCCCAGAGTGCACTGTTTTCTTACCAACCCTACAAGTTACAAAAGCATTTCCAAATCACTATGTCCAAAGTCACGCTGAGTGACACTAAGATGAAGCAACAAGACCTTGACTCCCCATATAAAAATTTAGAAGGAAGTAGTTTCACTGCAGGATCAGTGAGCAGAATTACCTTCCAGCTGCTCCCATTTCTTTACATAGGTGAAAGCGTTCACAGCTCATTTGAGCCAGTGGTAGTCAACTGACTGGAGTTTTGCTATTGTTTCAGAGTTTTGGTCCAATTCTTTCTACATGCCACTCAAAAAGCCGGAGGAGATGCAACATATCATAGACCAGCTTTTGTTTTCAATCAGAAAGCATGCAATTCCGCGTACACACAGATTGCTTGCATCCCAAATACTGGCCAGCCAAGCAGGCTGGATAGCCACTCTGCCAGTCCCTAGCAATAGGGGCTAAATTAGCGGCTGCAATAGCCTTGTAATTGCACCTTACTGAAGACCCAACACCTTTCAAAGCATATGCATCTCAAACCTATGCTTTTCAGTGGAACCAAACAACTCTGTCTTAACTCATTTTGGAACAGTCTCATTGATTTTAAATTAGCGACATATGCTATCCTTCTGCTTTGCATATCATCATCTCAATGAAAAGCCTAAAAGAGTTTGTTCCTTTATTTCTACCAAATCTTCCTGCTTTACGATAGCACTCTCACCAAACACAATCACTTACTGGAAGGCCTTTCATAGCCTAAAATAGCACAACTAAAATCCTTGCCTATGGTTGTCTTTTAACTGGAAGAGCTACTCTGATCTGCCTGCATGGGGCATTTTTGTTTAAGGAAAGGAGGTAGAAGAGCTCCACCACCCCCAAAGCCAGTCTTTCCCCATACAGGGAGCCACTGCTCTCAGAGTATTAATAAAGCATGTGTTGAAAGGGAGGCTCAGCCTGAGGCATGCTCAGTAGAACACTTGTCGCTTGACCCACCTCCTCATCCCAACGATTAATTAGGCCCAACCCCTCCCTGTTAAATTGCCTCTCAGGCATGTTGCTCAGCCTTCTCCCTCTTGCCTCAGGAAGATTCACTCACTAGCTTTTTATTTCAACATTCATGTTTTCCAGTTGGTAAGGTCCTCCACTGGTTTTCCCTCAGCTGCCTCAAGGTCTGCGTTCCAGTAATGGTACCTCAGGGAGGAAGGGTGTCAGGAGAGAGAATGAACACAACTGGGTCTGGATGGGGACCTTCCCATCCCCATTCTCTAGGTCTTTCCCATGTGAAAGGTCTCAACTGGGCTGAAAAAGAACCTCACTTTTCATCTTCAGAAAGAAGCTCTCTCACTGCTGAGTACTGGTTTAAGAGATTCAGAGGTCCTGGTGCATCAGCAGACCTTGGATTCAGCAGTTCCCTAGCATAGAGATGCAGTTTACATCTAGGGACAGGTCTGTGGTGTTTGTCTCCAGAAACAGACCTCTGTGCTCTGAGCCTTGCCTGGGGAAGGGCTGAGGACTAAACCTTTCCCCTTCCTACTATCTAGCTGTCATGGCTCAGTACTTAGCATGCTACCTGCTACCACACGTCTTACATGCCTTGTTCATTTTGTACATTTTCTATGTATTCAGCTGCCTCATTCAGTGTTCACTTTCAGCAACTGCTTGGTTAATTGTTAGCTTGTGCTCCTGTCCCATTTTCCTGTTCATTTATGCCATCTGGATAGACTGGAAGCTCTTTGGGGTCAGTGACTGCCTTTTGCTATACGTGTACAGAATATGCCTTAATTAAGGTCTCTAGACAGTGTTATAATACAAAAAATAAATATTAATTAGTAGGATCAGCAGATCCACATACCAGACATATTGCAAGACACTCCCCCGCTCTACTTACACATGCTGATATGTGAACGTGCCTGCAATGGTTAATACCACTGTATATTTGGCTTGTCTGCTCACTGTATTTTTTTCCTGTATTATCCTTTCCTTTTCATAATCAGATGTCACTTAATATCCTGACTAAGAACATTCTGTAATACAGTAGCACGAGTTTGGACAGAATTGTGAAATTATCTTTGAGATGTAACACAGATGGAAAGATCAGATGACAAGTCTCTTTTCCATTTCTCTAACTTTCTGCCGTGGTTACCTGTGTTCTAAAATCTTAAGCCATCAACGGGCTCATTCTTCGTGTTGGCGATGAATTAAGTCATACTCATAGCTATCTGATTTTTGTACGTGGATTGCACATTCCAAAGAAAATTCATAATGGAAAACATAATTGTGGTAACAAGCACCCTACAGGGATGCAAAATTCCTCAAGAGAATTGTTGCGGGTTAATAGAGCTCTTCTTTACATGGTTCTACAGAGCCATTTCTATTCGTATCAACTGAGCACTAGAGGAAAAGTAATAAAATTACCAGTGAAAGCCCAGGTTCCTGCCTATTCAGTATTCCACACTAGCTTCCAAAGACAGAGCTCTGATTGTATGGCTGAGCTAAACAGGATGGCTGTTTTTAACACCGTCCCAGCTTATGGTAACCATTAACTACAACCTGACTTCCCATTACAACATACCACTGTGAACACTTACTAGCAGCTAATTGAATCATCTAAAAATGGTCATAATTCAAACCTATGTTTGTATTTTTGTAACGTTTCATATGGCTTTTACTATAGTACAGGAGGAGATGCAAATCAAAGCTGTGTTTATAAGCTCATGGTAGGATGGGAGTTTAAGTGGAAATCTAATGGAGTGACAAAGGGGAATAAAGCCATATTGTATTTTTGATGTTACCCATGAGACATGATAGGAGAAGCTAATAACAAGCTAATAAGGCTGCCTATCTCTAAACGTTTTCCAGCTGTGAGCCACTGAAGAGCCAAAAGACCTAAGTCAACACCAACAAATGCATATACTCACGTTGTAATTTTCTGCAATTACTATTCATAATTTCAAAGCACAATTTCAAGGCTATACAGGAATTTTTCCTTCTACTTTGAATTAAAAACACCCAAGTATTTCCTCTCAAAGGCATCAGGGATTGTTTTTCAGTCCACACTGTCCTGAAGGTTTCAGTTTTATGGGATTCAATTTTATTGAAACTAAGCATGCTTTCACTATATTATGAAAGGTAAAGTTTGTGCTGTTTGTACAATATTATGGATGCACTTGTGCATATTTGTTGCCAGGGCTTTTTAATTTAACTTACAGTCTGGTATCATAAATAGTTTGTATTAAATCTATGGAAAAGTTGTTAGCTGCTATTTTGGGTACTTCAAGTTAGCATAAATTAGCTTAAACAATAAATTAGCTTAAGCAATAAATTAGTTTGAACAAGCTACTTGAATTGAAAGAATACACTTCTCTGATTGCAAGAGAACTGTCAAGAGCAGATAACAACGATAACACACCTCAGATGGAGTGCCTCCCCAGAAAAAGGTCCTCTGCTGCATCACAGTGATGTGTTTTTTCCAGGCCACTGCAAAGCAAAGAAAAGCTCAATTGCTTAAAGTTTATTCAAAGCATCGCTGAGGTTTGTGTCAATTAAAAAATTACAAATTGGAGGAAAAGAAAATAAAGTTTAGGAAAACTTCTGCAGCTTTCTTCTTTTGGCCACTGGGTCTGTCTAAAGAAGGTATCTATTTCCACAAGAAGGTGTGAATTTAGGCAGTTTGTTAAGTAACAGTGATCATGACAATCCACAAGGCACTTGAAAGGAATAAATAATCGAAAGGATTTATCTGCCTCTAATTGAACAGGATTGACTAAGAGAAAAAAAAACTTTTTTAAGCGCATACTGCTTTCTAGAACACAATGTAGGAGCACTGAGTAGTTTAATAGGTTGTCTAATTTGAACTCTAGTAAAAAGACAGCACAGCATTCTTAAATTCATGGGAAAAAAATGTGTTGTTACTCCAGCTGTGTCACTGCTTACAATTTGGAAGCACCAAAGTGTACTGCAGTATTGAGCTAGATTAAATATGGTAAATTTATAGTAATGGGATACTTTCAATAGTAAGTGGTTATAAATTTCCCACCTACCATTATTTGGTTATTTTAAATTCATATATTCAATATGTATTTCAGTATATTTCCACAGTATCCAGACCAGAAAAGGGCTCTTCAGATTTGCAGGCTTGGGCATGGGATGCAATGTCTGGTTACCAAGCTGTTAGAGACAATGGCTCATCTGGCTTACAAATCATCTCCATCACACCACCCAGGACTTTCAAATGTATTAGGGAAGTCAGATGCTTGTAACCTGCATCAGCATTCAACATGGAATACTGTCTGGTTTAAGCAATCACCAGTTATCAGGTGATAACCTATCACTCTCTACAACTACTTGAAGGGGGATTGTGGTGAGGTGGGGGCTGGCCCCTTCTCCCATTTAATTAGCAATAGGATGAGAGGGAATGGCCTCAAGCTGCATCAGGAGAGATTCAGGTTGGATGTTAAGAAAAACTACTTCTTCAAAAGAGGGGTCAGGAACTGGAATGGGATGCCCAGGGACGTGGTGGAGTCACCATCCCTGGAGCTGTTCAAGAAACATTTCGATGTTGTACTATGGGACATGGTTTAGTGTGGAAACGTTGGTGGTAGGTGGACAGTTGGACTGGATGATCTTGGAGGTCATTTTCAAACATGTCGATTCTATGATACCAAAGAAGTTTTAATCACTTGTTGATGAAACTGTTCCAGGCTGGAGTAGCACAAAGTATTTTGATGGACAGAGAACAATGGGCTGTCTCCCCAGTGAACATATAATAAGAAGGATGCGTTTTACATAGGAGATCTGAATTCTTCCATGTAGATATACATGTACATCCCTGCTGGCTTTCTTGGGAGCCACACACATACACTGAACAAACAACCACCAATTCCCTTCTCCCAGGCAAAAAGTTTGTCCCAGCTTTCTCCCGCAAGCTTAGTATCATGGCAGAAATTAGGAATGAAACCCTTAACCTGGCAATCCAAACAACAATCTTTTTTAATGTCCAACACCCAGATCTTTGATTCAATCTTCACTTCAAACACTATGAAATCTGCATTTGCTAAAACCTTCAAAAATTTCTGGAATGAGTTGCATAGGGAAGGTAATGGCTGAGCATGTATGGCAACTGCTCTCTGAGTGTCCAATGGGCATACATACGTGTGTCCATCTCTCATGTTTTGGGAAGTCCCCACTGTCCTTGTTACCAAAGCCCCAAGAGGATCTTCCTGTGCCCAAGCTGGACCTTATCTGGTTGGAAAGCAGCAGCTCTCATGCAGTTGTCTGTCCTTTGCAGTCAGGGAAGCATCTACCCTCCAAAGACACAGTAAAGACCTGGCTATCACGGGTGCAGCAGCAGCCTGGAGGGACATGTCAGGGAGTGAGTGACCTGTTTGCCCTGTAAAGACTCTTGGCATTGAGAGGAATATCCTCATCTCATTAGCTGTAATGAGCTATTCGTATTTTTCATTTCAGTACGGATCGTAAAACTACAGTGACTGGAAAATTCAATCCGGCTAATAGATCCTGTGCTGGTCACACTTCTTTCAGTCCTCATCCCATGGAAGAAAGGAAAGTAAAACTTTTTTTTTTTTAATCCTCAACTCTGACGTACTAAGCTTGTTGGTCATGACTCCCACTTGGGAAAAGCTGTGCTTTCTCCTCTTCCTCCTCCCTAACACACACACACACACACACACACCATGAAAACATCACCGTAAGGACCGCTGACAAAACAATGCCTGAAGGAATGTGTTGAATACAAGCATCCAAATAGGAGGCTACAAAATAACTCAATATCTTAATTTAAATTCCAAACATAGGTTAATATCAAAAACTGTCCAAAAAAGCTGTACATTTTTCCTATCTGGCCAGTTCAGCCTTAAATAATTTGACTGAAAATGACCAAAAATTAAATACAAAGACAGCACTTGAAAGCAACCATTACTTCTTGGTTCTTTCCTTTCCAGGTTTTCATTCATAATTCTTCTGTTTAACTTTATACTCGTAATTTTTTTCTCCCTCTTTCAGATGCTATCTTTAGTTATTTCTTTACCTCTCCTTTTCCATATTTGCTTGGCTTCCCTCTCAGTTTTCTGTGGAGCCTGAATCAGGGTTCCCTATGGAGCTCATTCACAGTCAAAAGTTTCTCAGTCAGGGAAACCTTCCACATCATCACATTTGTCAGTGCAGTTTCCATAGCTTTCATTATACCCTTGGGTTAAGGACCATGTGAGCCCTGGGCCTGGGGAAAGGAAGTTCACTCTTCCTGCTGTCTGTGACAGCTGTCCTTAAGCATCCCAGCTGGATTTCTTGAACCCAGAATGGGAAAATTCCAGTTTAGGTTCAGTCCATAAGCGAATTTGTTTCATTCCTAGTTGTGCCATGCTCTTTGAAATTTCCATCATTTGCTCCTAGGTTCATAACTGAAGTTCTGGTTAATATTTTTAGACAGATACTCTTTAATAGGAGGCAGCAGCTATTGGGGAGGTACTCCATGCTCAACCCTGGCACACTGAGATACACCAATAGTCTGATGTAAGTAGGAGTCCCACCTGCTGATGTGTTTCACAGTTCTCCTACATCTGTGTGTAGCTGCCGTTCATACCTTGAAAAAATCCAACATGTTTGAAATTACTAATACTTGTTCCATAATATTTACTGTCTGGTCACGTTTGGCTCTTGCTTCTTTCCATCACTGCTGATGGTACAGCAGAAGCATTTACCTAGCATCTTACTTGGCTGTACTTTGTCCTACTCTATTTATCTGCTTTCTTATCTAATGCAAATCAAGTTATCAGCCCCTCCAGAAACACTGAGCTTGCTAAGTCAGAAAATATCCACCAGCCCATGAAAAGCTATGCCCACGCAGCACTACATGTGCTAGAAATGTCCTCATGCCAGTCCCAGCAGAGACTTGCATGCAGGTGTACATTAAGCACTGCTTTGGTCCTTTTCACCATAAAGCACTAAATCTCAGGATCCCCTAATGCTCCCACCCAGGCTCACAGCAGGCATGTCTGGAGAGACATGCATTTAAGCATCTCGCAGTGCTGCTGAGGCACTTAGTTAAGCGTTCCCCTTTTGGGCCTCACTTTTGCTACTATACACATTAGTGCTCAAGGCTATGCAGCTGCACTCCAGTTCATGCAGGATCGAGTTCCCCTGCCCTCTTTCTCCTGGCTTAGCACTTTTCCGTCTTTTTTTCCTCTTTTTTTTTTTTTTCCCCTGTAGTCATGCATGCAACACTTAAGAGTGGAGCACCCCATTAAGCTCAAAGAGTATGAGCACTTCATAGCTCTCCACGCAGTCTTTTTACTAACCATTCCTTCAAAGAGGCTGCTCCAAAAGCTGACTGAAACCACCAAAGTATTCCCATTGGCCTTGGACCACGCCCAGAGCAAGGGACACAATTAGATGTGAACACGGGCACAAATGAAAAGCAACTTCCCTCCCACAAGAAGAAAGCTGTATTTGATCACCAAGCTGGCTATCCTTTTTGAGACACATCTCTTTGCAGTGGACACCCTTCCAAGCAGCCTGCGTTCTGTGTGACTTCCACTTGAGCAGCTTGCCAAAGCACTCTGGGGTGGTTTTGGACTATGAGGTGAAGAAAGAGTGTGGGCACTGCCTCACTGTTTTAATCCACCAGATTTGTCTGTTTAATATGTATTTTATTGTCTCATTTATTCTTTTTATAGGTCTTACTGTTATGAAAGAATATTTTTAAATGGCAGCAGAAAATATGCCAGCTGATGATAGTTGGGATGGTCAAAAAGAAACCCAAATAAAAGCCCATATCCAATTTGGTGGAGCGGCAAATGTCTATTGTTCTTCTAATTCTCTTTTTACTCCTGCATGTACCAATGAGCCCAGAAGGAGGTGTCTCAGACCGGCTGCCTCCAGCTCCACCTCAGTCAATAGGACAACACAAGAATCTTCACAACCCAACACTTCCTACTGCCTGCTACAAAGTGACTTACAAACACATACTATGGTAGCACCACCCAACATGAAATAAAGTCCACACTCAGTGCAAATCGTCCCTCACTCTCCATTTTTCATACAGCTCTGTCTCAAGTCATTAAAATGAGGTTATTTTTATCTATCTAATTTAGATCTCGGTTCTTTCTCCTCACATTAACAATGGTTTCAATGAATACAAATATCTTATCTCAGCCAAAAGAAAATCCAGCAGATCCTTTTATCAGAGTTGTAAGATGATATGTTTGGATGAAGGGCCTAGCAGAGTCCTGCCAGAGCTCTGGTTTGTTTAGAATTTTCAGCAGTTATCTGGAAGCAGAAGTAGAAAAAAACATTAATTATATTCACAGTTGTCTCTACGACTGGGGGAAGAAGAGGCAAACAAGAAGTTCATAGGGAAAACGTAAATCAATTTACAACAATTTGAGAATTAGACAAGTATTACTCAAATTATGCAAATTCATAATTATAATATTTCAGAACACAGTCTGGTTTCTTATCACATCTGTACAACCTGATGATACCACGGAGGATACTTTGTGCAGAAGGACCATGATAATAGTTTGCACCCACAGTATGGATTATCCATTCCTTATGCTGTATTTTAAATTGTGTAGAAATTCATAGAGACATGAAAATCTCAGCAAAAGAAAAGTACCTAGAACTTTACAGGAAAGCAAGAAAGATGACAGAAAGACTCAAACAACTACTGCATGTGAAGCTTGCCCCTATAGCCCCATAAGAAGAATGAAGTTCAGCTATTTAATTATCACAAATCCTGCTCCCAGCTTTGTGTTGCTTTTTTGTGTTTTAAGGACTAAATGTAAATTACAGTTTATCGCAAACCAGATTTATTTACTTGTGAAATGACATAACACATGCAAAGAAGTAGAGAAAGCTAGAAAAAAGTGGGTGTCGTGGAAGACAAGATAGCTCAGGAGTGTTAGTCCATGGCACTTCATGAGGATTTCTGCCTGGTCTGTATGGGTGCTGGATGCAAGGTCAAGCCTCCCTGCAGGAAAAGCTTTCTTCAGTTCTGCGAGTTATTGTAAGAACTCAGAGACCTGAACCCACTGCGAGTCACTGCCCAGCTGCAGTGAACCTAGCACATCACTGAGGTGTGTGCACAGAAAATGGACCCTGGCCCATAGAGTCATAGAATCCTAAAGGCTGGAAAACTCCTCTAAAGTCATCTAGTCCAACTGTCCGTCTACCACCAGTATTGCTCGCTAAATCGTGTTCCTTAGAGTACCATAACTACACATTTCTTGAACACCTCCTGGGACAGTGACTGCACTACCTCACTGGGCAACCCATTCCAGCACCTGACCACTCTTTTGGAGAAGAATTTTTTCCTAATATCCAACATGAACCTCCCCTGGCACAACATGAGGCCATTCCCTCTTGTCCTATTGCTAGTTACCCAGGATCAGAGGCCAACCCCCACCTCACTACAACCTTTCAGGCAGTTGTAGAGGGCAATAAGAAGTCCCCTGAGCCTCTCCTTCTCCAGACTAAACAATCCCACCCGACTTGAAGGCCAAACAGACATCAAATGAATGACTGAACCATAAATTGCTTACAAAGCCTCCTTCTTACTCTGGCTGTAGCCTACTACTTGTCTCTTGCTTCTAATTACCAGCTCATAGCTTCTTTCTCATATTCAGTCTGGCATCCTGGTCCTCCAGTTCATGTAATGTTTGGTTAAGAGTGAGATATCACAGTGACAATACCACAGTAGCTTCTATCCTAAGTTCCCTCCCCTTACCTCTTCTTACTGGCTCACACAGGCTCCCTGCCCAAGCACAACTCCTGTGCTCACCTTGGTCTTGTTCCTTCTGCTCCCTTTGTCAGCAAGACCAAAGAAACAGCAATGCCTCCTTTCCTTGAAATCGTTCTCAAATACTTATCCCAGGCGTTCACCTTTTTCTGAACCAAGCAGTACCTGGAAACAAATACAGCTCTGAATACTACAGCTTTTTTTACCTTCAGGCCTACAAAATTTTCTGTTCCACAACAAAACAGCAATGCAACTCTGCCTAGATGACATAGGTATTAAAAAATATGTCAAGACCTAAAAGCACAGACATGGAAGTCTAAGCACAAAACAAGTGCCCTAGCACATTCTGGACAGAAGACTTGAGCTTAGTTTCATCAAGTAAGTATTCTTAACAGCCTGTCTCAAGGTGCTTCAGCAGGCATAGCACAGTCAAGCTTTTGACTTGGTATCATGAGCAAAGCACCCCAGCTCTGCCCTTGGCTATAGGAAAACCTCTGGGAATGAGACAGAACAATGGAATACTCACTCCCGTTGTGATTTTCCCTTCTCATTGTTCCATGAGACAGGCAGGATTTGTTCTCATTTACAAGTATCTTAGGTTGGTAAGGGCCAACTGAGCGCAGTGGAACAACTCTACACTTATCCCATTAGGGAATTCCCAAAACCCAACATGGTAGAATTTTACCCCAATGTCCCATCTCTCTCTACTTCAAAGTAACATATCATGAAAGCCCACGAGTTCAACTGACATATCTGCACAGGACATTCAATAGCTAGCATACTCCATGCTGAATTTCAGTACTGCACATGCGCACTCCATGACAGATTACTGTCAGGCTATACCTTTGTCAGTAAACTTGGCCATTGTTGCCTTATGATCAAATATCCAGGCCAGCCAGTCTCCTAAATGGGGTAGCAGGAAGCAAACTGCCTACTGAGTACGGTCACTGGCATGCTCCCGTTGCCAAACCAGGCCCCAGAATTGTTCAGAGCAAGTGTCAGTTGCAAAGGACCGTGCTCTCAACAGAGAATGTGCTAGTAGTTTACTAGCAACCAGGCATACTTGGATTGACTACACAGTATAGCCTCAGTCTTAGCATCTGTCTTTTTCCCATGTGACTGATGCTACAACAGAGTCTCAGAACGGGGCAGCCAGAAAGCTAAAAAGAGCTCAGATTGCATCCTTTGTGTTGGAAGATGCAAACGTATGTTCTCAGCATTTGTTCCCCCCTTAATTTCCCTAGAGTGAGCTGAGCCAGATCGGTATATTTGTCTTTATCCAATCTGCTTGTGATAGGTAGGAAAATATTTGAATACATTCTTCAGCACTGTTTCTTTGGTCTTACGGTTACTTCTGAAGTTTGCTCAGACTCTTAAAGAGTGTTTACCCATGAATAATTCCTGGTATGAATACATTGTTTTTAATAACATACTTCGGTGAATGACATTCAGAATTTGCTTCCTAACCCACAGACAAGTTTAGAAGGAAACCACTGCTGAATGTAGTTTTCAATAAACATTTTAAGGGTGCAAATCTTCCCTCTGAGGCTTGCAGAGTTACACATGGAACAAAAAGCATGAATAACTGCTCTGATCCTTCTCATTTCATTGTAAATCAGAGGTGATTCAACACCGATTGTCTACCAGCAAAGAACTTGCTCCACAAGAAACTCATAACTGTGTCGGACTGACTTTATAGTCATTTTGATTAAATATCAGCTCCCACTGTGCCATCCACAGAATGCAACCTCTAGTCTTCTTATCTACATCTCAACCTTAGCACGTTGCACCAGAGAAGTCAAATGGTTTAAACTGCAAAGCTTGACTGAACCAATCCATTCTGACTGTAATGCTTAAACATACCTTCCAGAAACCTGAAAGGGACCTTCAGAAGGTAAGTAGCAAACTGCAGTTGAAAACAGCAACAGATGCAGCTCTTTGCAGAAAATACTGGTTGTAAAACACAGAGCAATAGATTTAGAACAGATGCTAAGGTAAGGAATAAAATGCATGTCCCTTGTGTCAAAAGCAAACACTAAAAGACAAAGCTGACTTCAATAGATGCATTCCCCCTTGCTCTATATTCAGAGGGAGCAACAACAACAACAAAAAAAGCACCTAATTTTCATAATCAAAGTGGAAAAGACAAGATTTAAGTCAGGGAACAACTTCAGCTGGGATAGAGCTCTGGAGATCTCTAGGGCATGCCCACCCACAAGGCAGAGCCACCTCCTTTAAACCTGTGGGAGGGCAAAAAAAGAGGGAGAGGAAGAGGACTCCTGGCTACTGAAATCCAACCTCATGAACACAAATGTATGTCAGACAGTGCTGGAAGACAACTTGGTATGTGAAACAGAATCATACTCATCCACTTTTCAGACTAACATGATCTCAGTGAAATCATAGCCCAGACTGGGTTTGTCTGCTTGCTGCTGGCCCCCCTTGCTGTGGGCCAAGAACTACACTGTTAACTTGGGCACAGAATGAGATTTTCAAAGTCCTTAAGGACCTCATGTCATAGATAAAAATAGCACTTATGCCCATAGCCTTGCTTAGAGTTTTGTTTGACTTCACCAAAAGTTCTGAGTCCTCAGTGTCACAGTGTCACCTAAAGCCTTAAGACACCACCAGAAAAAGGCAACTTTTTATAAACACAGTCTTGGCACCTCAACATATGAGCAATTCATAAATGTGACTGTATTTTTATCTCAGATAATCTCACAAGAGAGGGAGGTACTAGCAAGTGATGAGCATTGGAACACAGACATACAACTTATCAAAGCTGAGGTCACAGCTCCCTGATAGTTGGGCCTTCCAAAATCTTTGTCATCAGACTCCTGGCTCCAGCCTCAAAACCATACAATCCTTAGAGTTGGAAGGGACCCCTGAAGGCCATCTAGTACAACTCCTGTGCAATGAACAGGGACATGCACAGGTAGATCAGGTTGCCCAGGACTTGATCCTGCCTCAACACGAAAGTCTCCACGGGCAGGGGTACCCCACATTCTCCATTGATAGGGGAAGGCAGATGGGCAAGTGAGACTCAGAGTACTTTTCCTTGGTGAGCTGAGTGCCACCAAAAGAAAGACTGCCTCAAGGAGCCAAGCGTGCACTCTCAGGCTGTTAAATCGCAGCCCACTTAGGGTTTCATGGATCAAACTAGGAGAAACAAGTGGCAAGCAGTTGGGTCAGCTGACACAAATCACATTTCCACTAAGTGCAAAACAAGGAGACTTGACCCAGCTGCACGACGATACACAAGTGGCTATGAAGTTAAAATTTTATGCTATTGATTTTTAGAAATAAAGCTGAAAATTCTTTCCTCTTTTTCTTTTAATTCCTCTGTTTTTTTGGTTTTTTTTCCTCATAACAAATAGGACATACACTTTCAGCTGTCAAACAATGTTCAACAATGCTCATAGTGAGAGAACAAAAGCCAAAGAGGTTCAGTCATGAACTTGAATCCCAGGGGATTACTGGAAAGGGCAGGATGGGATAGATAGCAGGATATACAAGACCTGCCTGGACACCTGCCTGTGCAACCTGGTCTAGGGACCCTGCTCTGGCAGGGGATTGGACTAGATGATATCTAGAAGTCCCTTTCAACCCTACAATTCTGTGAAAGTGGCTTCCATCCTCTGAAGCCATTGGTCTCTACTTTTGGAAGCCATTCTTCCCCAAGCCTCCCATCAGCTATCTAGAACCTACTGACAGGACCATAGAAAGTCCCTGAGCTTTTCTGGAGCTCAGAGGTAGTATAGAACAAATGAGCAAATCCGAGGGCAGCTTTCCCCTTCCAGCTGAATGTGCAGGGGTCAGAGAAAGAGAGAACGAGCAGCAGCCTCATTTTTACCAACAAGGAGCAGAGCTGGAAAGAGGTGGCTCTAATCAGACAGACAAAGTCTCCAAGAGACATAAAACAGCTTTTAGCAACAGCCTGAAATCGTCTCACAACAGCAGGGTCCTCACTTTGCCCAGATGGCTGACGAAACTGCACGGCATCAGCTCTGTGCCTTGCTGGGTGCATTGTGCCCTGCAGGCTGTCCTCATGCCGTCTGCCTGCACTGTGCTCCAGCACTGGGACAGTGGAAGGCCAACCCCTTGGCCATCCCAAATCGGCATGGCCCCACCAGCTCCCCTTGATTCACAGCAGATGAAACTCTGGCCCCTGCTATGCTTAAAATCTGAGGCAGGCTTTCATTGGATGCAAAAGAACACCCTGGGACACTTTGAAACCTGCGCTGCGTGCTAGCAAAGAGCTAAGCGATTCCCAAGACCTTCAGTCAGGCATGTCCAAACACACAGCGTACCCCGCACTCCCCCAGACGTGCAGATACCAAATACGCTCCCTGGGATGCACCAGGGTGAAGAAGAGCTTTCTAAGTCACTTCATTTTTACTGGAAACTCTGCGCCAATCCTCCCACGTATGACGCGTCGTGCGCTCCTCGTAACCAGCATTGTCTGAACTTGTGGTATTTTCATAAAGGCGCCTGCCAAACCAACGGCGCTCTAAGACACAACACCTTTGTCCAGAGGAGGATCCCAGCTCCAGCGAAGCCTGGAGAGTGTGACCTCTTCTACCAACAGCCGCATTGGTATGTGAAATGAGTTCCTATTAAAAACCACCACTCTGCCTGCTTCCTGCAGCAGAAGGGGCACAGAGCACAGACAAGGGTGACAGCAGGCAACAAAAAATCCTTTCACTGGACTCACAGGAAAATGAGGAGGTACAAATGAAGGCCTCTTTTTTATTTTGTAAGGACAGGTTGGCAGAAGCAGGTTGTTGGGCTTGCACTGCGTGGAAAAGGAGGATTTTCCCTTTTTCTGGAATCCTGATTCATCTTCATTACTCAGTCACTCAAGCTTCCTTGGAAACAAAGTGCCACTGAGTTATTAAGGCAGTCATAGATGAATTCAGCAGAAAAATATACATATAGTAACGAAAAAGTACAACTGCTCTCCTTGTGCAGCCCTACAGAGAGACAGCCAGACAAAAGCATGAAAAAATTGACTGTCTGGCCAAGAATGAAATTGCTGGCAAGTCTGGTTTCAACCCTGCTATTAGCTTCTCACAGCTGCTCCAGCTACCCAAGCAGTGCTGAGATAAGTGCCTTCTCTGAAATCCCTTATTTTTTTTTCCTAACTGGGGGTAGTACAGTTATTTGCATATTAGCCTGCTTCTGATTAATACCTCATCTGAAAAAGCTTAGGAGCTAAGTCAGACACCTTAAAAAAAAAAAAAGATAAAAGATTAAAAACAAAAATCACAAGAATATAGAGAGAAAAAAGCTCTTAGAAGCATTCCTGTGCCAAGGGATGAATGTTATCCTTCCTCTGCAGGCAGCATGCTCCCCAGATGCATCACACATGGGGCAATGCTGCTGTGCCAAGGGGGCAGGACAAGGCAGTTGTGTAAGGAGGGGTAGGGGGAGCTGAGGGAAGCCACGTGTATCATTGAACAGCCCACTCAGGGCAAGGGTGGGCAGAAAAGAGCAGCAGGAGGGGAAGGGGGTGCATGGGGTCAGGCTGGCATCCTCCACTGAGCAGAGATGGATGGGGTCAGGGCAGGTCACACTAAGGTCTGGACCTCTGGGATCCATGTGGGACCTGGTACAGTGCTGATGCGTGACGTTGGGCTCGACTTCAGGCTCGCAGCGAGGTTTCTTCTCGCTTCAGAGGTGTAAAGCACTTCTGTTGCAAACCCAGAAAAAGAAGGCACTGTCTAAGGGTGGAACAGAAAAGGTTCTGGAAGATTCTCCAAGAAAGTGCCTGCGCTCTTCTCGTTCCAATACATGGCAGGCTTAGAAAAATTGAAAAATATCAAAAGGCACCCAGGGATTGTACTTTAGGAAACAAAAGAAGCACTTATGGGTTAGCTTTTCCACATTGCCACATTAGTAGATATACCAAACAGACAGCTTGATCCGGATGAGTCACGCAGCAGAAGAGGAACAATGACCCGTGTGTTCCTCCAGTACAAATTATTCATTTTTCTCTGTCAATAAAGCCTTTTTTTATATACATAATTTCTCCCAGGCAGCTAATGGGGAAGGTGTGGCTATCAGCAGATCGCCCCCTCCCCTGGGGAGTCACATCTATTTGGCAGTGTATCTGAACTCCATGACGCCCTCAGGCAGGCCACAGCACCTTAAAATAACCTCAACACACCTCATGCCATGCCTGCATGCTGAATCAGCCCAGAGGTGTCAATCACATCCTGCCTTGCTTTCAGGTAGGATCACCTCAGTTGCTCTGATCCTCACTTTTGAACTTACAACTTCCCTTTGCAGATATCAGAAAGGGGTGGGTGGCTTGTGTGTGTGCGCACACGTGTGTAATTCCTCAGTCTCCACAATAACAATTCCACCCTTTGAGCCTCCCTGTTGGGAAAGAGCCCCTGCAGAACAGCAAGTTCCTCTTTCACAACAGCCAGTTGCTGAAAGGAGGCAGTGCAGCTTGGCAGCTAGAGCAGGAGACAGCAAACCTGGGCCATCCTCTCAGAAATTTATAGGACTTTTGCTACCAATACACATGCCAATGTGATTCAACTCCACTGAATTAGTCTTAACATGGCTCCTCAAACTTTTGCAGAAGTGTCTGTTCATCACAAAGGTGCTCTGAGAGCTCACCTTGAGAGGCTAGGCCAGGTTTTCAGGAGGTCTGTACTGCTGCTGTGTTGGACTCAGAATCCTAGAATAGCTTAGGTTTGAAGGAACCTAAGAGACCGCTCAGCTCCAACCTCATGCTGTGGGTAGGGCTGTCCCCCAGCAGCTCAGGCTGCCCAGAGCCCCATCCAGCCTGACCTTGAGTTCCTCCAGGGATGGGGCACCACAGCTTCTATGGGCAGCTGTGCCAGTGCCTCACACTCTCTGAGTAATTAATTTCTTCTTAACATCTCGCCTAAATCTTCCATCTTTTAGTTTATGGTTCAAAACAGTTACTATTGGTCACAGTACCTGCTGCAGTTCCTTATGTCTCATTTCCTGCACCTGTAAACTGAGGGTAGCAAGGGTGACCTTCTCAAAACACACTGTGTGTCCAAGGATTGAGTTAAAAAAATTAAAAAAAATAATAATAATAATTAAAAGAATAAAAATTAAAAAATCGAAAAGAGAAAGGAAAGAAAAAAAAGAAGGAGAGGAGGAGAGAAAAAATAATAATAAAAAAATAAATTAAAAAAGGAAAAAAAGGCTTAATGTTTGACGGCTCCTGGGATGCCAGCCCGTTTCCGCGCTGCCCGTGGCCGCCGCAGGGTGGCGCTGCTGCTCCACGCCGCCGTCCCACGGTCCGAGTCGCCTACGGCGAAACCCTCGGCGGGTGTAGGACGCAGAGCGCGCCTTCAGGGTTGACGGATGGGTTGTCAAGCGTGCCGCAACGTAGGCCTTCTGTGATTTATTAGTAATTTATAACACGCTTTTTGGGGAGAACCTAGGGAAACGAATGCGTTTCCTTGGCTTTCGCTCTGATGACAAATGTCTTCTTATTCCGTCTGCTCCCGGCTTTCACTCTCACCCATGAACTCGCTGAGCACTTGGTAACCCTATACCTCTCTGCTCTTCTCGAAGTGAAATATCTCTTAAAGCGGCTTCCCGGAGGCTAGGCTCAGGGCTGTGGCCCTTCCCTACGTTCATCTAGGCAAGGCTATCTATTCTGCAGCATACCCAGATCTGACTTAGTAACACCAGGCAGGCAAGCTCCCTCCTCGCTGCCTCCTGCTCCCCTATTTCTCCCCCTTCACCCCATATAGTTGTGTTTTGTTCACCCTGAGCTTCTGGGACCAATTCTGTCCTCAGACCAAGCACTGTGCAGGCTGGTCCTGGAGGGAGGAAGAAGAAAAATGGCAGCACAGAAGGGCCGAGGGCAGGCTGAGCCTAGCAAGCATCGTCTAGACTTTCAGTCTCATGATTCAGTGTGTCTGATGCAAAACTATTTAAATAAGAGTTATGTAAATAACGTGGCAGACAGATAGATTATTTAATATAATCAAAGTGAGATAAGGCCTGGGCCCCAATCCTTCACTGAAGCATGGCTGTGCCATCCTCACAACGCAAACAGCCCTGAGGCCAGGAGACCCAGCCAAGGGAGGATCACCGCAGTGCAAGGAGATAGCCTCTTGGCTTGCAATCAGCAGATTCCACTCCTGAAGCCAAGCAGGGGGGCACCCACGAGAAATCTCAGCACCCAGCAGTTCCCTGCTGCCAGAATAGCACCTCAGTACCACTGCTATTCAGGATCCATCCTTCAAGCTGTGCTGGAGGACCTGCCTTCCCCAGAGCCAGTCAGGAACTACAACAAGGGAGTGAAGTAGCTGGACAATAAGATGAGTGAACTTTTTCCTTGACTCCTTGCCTTCTAGAAAGGCTAGCCTCAAGAACAGAGCTGAAAATGGCCCTTCAGCAAAGGTAACACTCCCCTCTCATTACCATGTTACTACCTTTGGCATATTTGTCTGGGTTTTACTGTTTTTTTAAACTTCCCAGGGAACATCTGCACCACAGCAACTGCAACTAGGGCAGGTCCATCTGAGCTATCTCCAAGCCAGCACTCTGAGACTGGTAGCAATGCACAGGGCTGCACAACTCGTTCTGTGCACCAGGGGACAGTGCCCACGGGGCTGTGGGCAAGCACAGGGCTAAGCTTGAGTTTGGTGATGTAAGCGAGAGCTGCTGCAGTGCAAATGCTCCCTTACATAATGAGATTTCCAGCAGCTCCCCCAGGACACCAGGTTTCCCACTAACTCTGTTTGCTTTTCACAGGGAGGTAACTGCAATTTCTTGACATTTCCCCTCTCTTGTCCTTTAAGCACAGAGGCCTGACTTGACCGTCCTTACACTAAAATCAACACACAGGCAAGCCTAGGTAAAGTTTAAGTAAGGCTGTGCTGTTGGCACTTTCTGCAGCACCACACCCTCTGCCTTTTCTCCTCATCCAGGTCACTCACCCCTCTCCTGACTGCACCTTTTCATTTTTCTTCCCATAAGTTCCATGATACATGCTCACCATAACCTTCTCACCCACTCCAGAGGGTACCATCCAGCCCTGCCCCAGGACACGGCCTGACCCCTGTACAATCTTTGTGGTTGCATGACCACATTGGTTCAGGACAGCTTGTTTGCAAGCCAGGAAAGCTGAACAGGACTGCCCCTCCTGTGGACAGATTTACTCAGGTATAAGTATGCTTTGCACAGCTGCAATGTTCTCCTACCTGGAAATGCAGGGTGGTTAGAGCAGTGCAGCTGCAACCAATGCTGATGGGTTTTACAAACACACACCCCAAGCAAGCATGCCTTTAGTACATGCACAAACCAAACCAAGGCAAGGACATATGATATCTCTTCCTCACTGTCACAACTGTGGGCAGTGCACCCCCTCTCATCTCACAGACAGCAGTAACTACCTACAGACAACTTGAATAAGGAACAGATTTACTCAGACTTCCTCCACTCCTACCTTCTACCCAAATTAATGTTGGAGTAGATAAGGCTGTGGAGCATTTCCCTTCCCTTTTTCAAACCTTTCCTTCGTTTAAACGGTCTGACTCATCAGGAGCACAAAGATGACAAAACGTCTATTCTCTCCCCCCCCCCCAAATGTTTTGGCATGATTTTGCTGTCAAATTAGGGTACTCAATCCATGCCAGTTGGATGGGAAAAAAAAAAAAAGACTCCTAGAACACTCATTGTATATGATTAGGATTTGGGGAGGGCGCGGAACATAACATAATAGGCAGAAAGTGAAAACAGCCAAAGGAAACGCCTACACTCTTCCTTTACAAAAGCTGCTTGTTGTGTCTGTCTGAACAATTGTTCAGAAACCTGGAGGGGAATGAGAGGGAAAAGATAACCAACTTTATTAAGAGCAAAAGATTGATTGAGCAATTGATTGCACTTAATTGGGACTGCGTGAGGAAGGGAGAGGATGTCAGGTTATTTTCCTGGCCCTGCAATGCCCTGCCATAAAGCCATGCCAGCAGCAGTCCCAGCACCAAGCTTCTCCCAGGCACTGCTCCTGGAAGCAGCTGGCTCTGGGAATTGACCCCTTGCACAGCCCTGCCAGCAGCAACGTCTGAGGCCTCAGGAAGGAGCAGGAACTCAAGAGTCACGAGGTTAACCTCTGAGGTTGATTTGCGCACGTGTTTCTTTCCAGAGAATTTTTACTTCGTTTCTCAGGAAAACTGAGAATGGAGCCTGATGGGATGCTTCCCCCTGCAACAACAAGGTCTAGAAGACTTATCGTTTCTACTTCGCCTTTGTTTCCTCTTTCTTACTCCCTCTTCTTTTTAATTGATAAGAATCTTGCTGTTCTCTTAACTTCAGGACAGGAGCCTTTAAAAGAAAAGTGCCATCCATTTCTTAACAGCCTACTACGTGGTTGAACCTCACAAACCAAAGGGAGAGAAACACCACTGTTATGAGGTATACTTCCATGAAGTAAAGGTTTTATGTTCCAGAGTCACATATATAATGAAGCTGCAGCACAAGAGAGAACTAGCTCAGAGTTTCACAGTCCTTTGTTCCCCCCCATGACAATCCTCAAGGGGAAAAATGATAACGTGCATGAACAGCTAATATAAAAGCAAAACGCAAGCTAACCACTTGGAAGTAACCAATTCCTCTTAATGTACTGTCATTACTGTATGTAGTACCTTATTTTTCCTCTTAAACAGCAGGAAGAACAGTTACTCATACTGCACAGATAAGAGTGTGATTTCCAGGGAAAACAAAAGTTCCAGCAGTTGGATTTGCTTTGTTTAAAATCAAATTGCAAGATACATGGGCCTCAAAGTTATCTAAACAGTATGGTCAGCACATAGAGGAGGCTGGAAGGGACTTCTCGCAAACATGTCATCCAACACAGATGTCATTTATTTGCCTGGGAACAGTCTAGGTTAATAAATACAGAGGCTTGTTGCCTGTGAAGGCAAGGTGCTGAGCTGGATGGCCAGGATGCCCCGTGCAGGGCTGTGCTCTGGCTTCCCAGGTGCAGGCAGCAGTACCCCGCAAGCTGCATGACATATTTCACATCAATCAATCCCATTCCCAACTCTGAACGTTTTCAGATAAGCAAGCTTGGTAAGAAAGCAAAGTGAGGGAAAACGTAGGAGCAGCACTGCTACCCTTTCCAGCATGATCCAAGAGCCACATAAGCATGATGAGGAAACAAACAACACTTTTTACACTAGGGTTGTCTGTGCCAAGTTCCTTAGGACAGGGAGACCAACTCAGAGGAGGAATCAGCATGGGCTCACCTCTCTTTCTCTGGCACACATCACCTGCAAGCCTCTGACTGTCATCTTATTTTCTGTCAGGAGTCACTGCTTTCCCAGCTCTGCCTGCTGAACCACTCACCCTTCATCAGCTCCACTCCAAACAAGCCATGTTACATGGTCAGTCACATAGACCAGCTGCATCATATAGAACACTGGCCATATAGTCAGTCTACTGGGACTGAAACAGGATGGGAAGCCCAATGTGAGCAACTACACCTGCACACCCAGAAGTCAGTGACCTCTGGCAGGAGGATAGTAACTGGTGGTGGGAAAAAGCATCCCTGTGACCCAAGAGGTGCCTGCCACTGAGCCTGCATCATCACACACCCTGTGTGCAGGGCTGCTGGACCAGGAGTGCACGCAGTTCTTCCCTTTTTGCAAACAGTCCCATCACTCTGCAGCTACAATTACCTGTAGCTAGTGCTCGTTAACTGCTTTGAAGATTAAAA
Organism: Odontophorus gujanensis; assembly: GCA_013399175.1. NCBI lineage: Eukaryota > Metazoa > Chordata > Aves > Galliformes > Odontophoridae > Odontophorus > Odontophorus gujanensis. The sequence goes on from VXAB01002122.1 coordinate 45,240, forward strand.
GTGCAGATACAAGTGTTTAAATATTGTAATTATTCTTACTACATAACATCGCTGAACCGAAAGCAGGGAGGGGTTGTTTTTCCATGTTTGTATGTGAGAATACCATGACAGCTGCTCCTTTCTGTAAGTGAATTGCTGCCAAGGACCTTGATAAGGAGTTGTGCTTGGAGGAAAAGGACCAAGTCAGGGAGTTTTCTTGGAGTGCTACGTACCACAGTGAAATTAAATGGAGCTTTTACCAGGGCTCCTCTGTCAAAGCTTATTGCTCTACGTGCAGATCACCTGAGCTGCCCCTGGCTCTGGGAGGAGCAGTGCTGACTCTAAGCACCCCACCAGGGCTCCCTTGCCCTCCACCAACCCCAAGCAGTTCGAACCTCACTGCAGGCAGGCCCCAAACCCCAAGGAGAAGGGTCACTGTCACCTATTTCCTTCACCACAAGGCATTTCCTGCCATGGAAGCTATGAGAAAGCATCAAATCACAGAGTCATTAAGTTTGCAAAAGACCTCTGAGACCATCCAGACCAACTGTCAGCCCATCACCACCACATTCACTAAAGGCTCACCTTGCCCCTCCTTTTGTACTCTCGGACACCTAGAGCTGAAGCCACAAATCAGCAGGCTATTTTCACCCAAATATAAAGTACTCAGGTGAAGTAAGCACCTGAAGACTGCACGTATCCCCTCAGAGAAGATAAGCAGAAACAGTTGCTGCAGCTGATAGTGCACAGAGGAGGTGTGGGCAGGTAGCAGGCCAAGAGGACAGTTATTCAGGTACTGCAGCTCCTCCAGGCTCCCAGGGGGTTCACAGGTGTCTGGCACATATCTGGGAACCCATAGAGCAAGTTCTTGCCTAATCCAAAACCTACTGACAGCAACAGCACAAAATTTGGGATCAGGAGGTTTGTGAGAAGAGCCATGCTCTTACATCTTCATTTTTTTGTTGGAGAAAATGACATCTAAAAAATAAAATTAAAAAAAAAAAAACCACTAAAAATATATTTTTATTCTAGAATATTTAAGCTCATTTGGTGGTATGCAAGAAGGTGCAAAGGTGGCACAGGATGAAGGACTACCAAGAGAGAAGCTTGGGTGTGTCACAGGGGAAGGGAAAGGTAGGAGGAAGTGTAGGAGGTGATGCAGACAAGCTCACTAAATTGCAAGGCAAAATGTAGATTTTGTCCCCAAGCAAAACACCTCTGCACTGCTGTCAGGTCAAGCTAATAAAGACAGCTCTTCAGAGCCTCTGCCGTCTGGCTGCACTTCCTCTCTCACCAAGAGGAAAAATAATTAATGAGAAGCTTCTGTCTGGCAATCAGCAGCTGTTTGCATCATCATATATGGAGATGGCAGCCTTCCTGATCGCGGAACACACCTTCTCTTGAGCAGTGCAGCTTCTCCTTGTTCAGCCCCGTGCATAATGCCATGTGCAGCACTGCAAGGAGGGGCTGCAGGTGGGCACTTTCTATAAAACACAACTCACTGAGCTCACTCAAATCTCAGACCACTGGCCACGGCCAGGAAGACCATGCTCCAGTATTTGCAGAGTCCTCACAGTATGGGATTTGCAATAGAATAGGAACATTGCTGGTGAGATGCATATTCACAGCGGATTTAGTAACTAATAGAACAACTTCCTTTGTTTACTATGCAAAGAACACAAGAAAATTAAGCTGATCTGGGGCTAGTCCAAGTCTCTGCTAAAAACACTTTTGACAAAAGCTGACCTCTTTGCTCCTGAATACATATTAGCAATTTGTTTGTGCATTGTTCAGCCAGTTTTGTAGATAGGCAAAGACAAATGAGTAGAGAACTTCGTCATTTTCCCCCACACCAATTGTCAAATAAATTATTCACAAATACATGCTTCCATCATTCATCTAGCACTAGACTAAACACTTTCTACTAAACTTAGTTTTCAGCATCATGTTTCAGTTATGGTTACATTTTTCCCTGGGCAAAGCAAGTCAGTCATTAGACAGCTCTCATAGGCTTCCGGTAAACATGCTTGATTAAGTCTTTTAAGAAGGAGGAGGTGGAGGAAATTGTGCTTTAAAGTGAATAGGAACATTCCCATTCACTTCAATGGAAATCATACTGGAAGAGATAACATTATTTTGAAGACTTAATGAGCATACTTAGCTCTGAAAAAATCCCCACAATCCAACAACCACACCACCAAACGCCACACTTTATGACGGTCAGACTTCAAACTGAACAGAATGAGAAACCAGTCTCACCAGCAGAGCTGCCCAAAGAAGCAGCTCTCCCTACCACCTCCTGAGGATGCTACCTGGCACATAAAGTACACCTGACCCACCAGCATCACTGAGGCTCCAGCCTTGTTCACTCTCCAGTGACTTAACTTCTTCCACGTGCTCATGCACTGTGGTGATGCTGAGCTGGCACAGGTGCTCACCTTTAATTTCCCCAAGCCAGAGCCACAGCTGATGCAATTCAGCCTAATGGCTTGAGGACCTGGCCTCATTTGAAAGGAAAAGCAGAATTTGAAAAGAAAAATGAACAAGAAGAGATTCGAAGATGGATTTCTGCACTGATCTACTTCACGCCATGCAGCCATACAAGGTCAGGATGAGACACCTGGAAGGGACCTCTGAAATGAAGTAACTGCATGAAGCTGCTACACTTGGAATTTATATAGGTAGGCAAATTGAAAAGCAGGCACACCTCAAGAGTACACCTTTGCTCCAGGTCAGCAAGAAAACTCCGTGTCATCTTTTTCTTCAAAGAGGTTCAGATGCCGCTGCCATCCCCTAAATTTAGAAGAAAAAGGGACATGGTGTGCTATTCATTGTATGCAAATCTGTGACAAACATCACCAAAGGCAACACCTGTGCTCATCCCTGAAGAGAGCGATCATTTTTAATCATGTGGTTACCATAAGCCCTTCTCTTCCAAAGGAATTGGTATGTTCCCAGCCCAATCCATTTCAGAGGGATCCTCGAAGAGCACCCCCAAGATAATTGTGCTTATTCGTTGTTAGCACATCGGTCCAAGATCCTGGGCACAACCAGGAGCTAGACAGTGTACAAACACAGAAGAGGAGGCAGTCCCTACATTGCCAAGATTACTATCTGAAAAGTCACGGGAAAAAAATAACAGACAAACAGGCTCAGCAAACGTTGAAAGCTAGAGGTGTGGTGGAGGGCTTGCATTCCTTGCCATATTCAGCACAGAGATGTGAGATGAGGCAGGGCTCTGAAGCAAAGGAGATGCATGAGACAAACTTCTCCCCAGGGGCCGTCAGCTGCTGCCTCCTTTCAGAGCTGTCCTACCAAATTAGCAGTTTGGGGGATGCCCATGGTGGATGTTAAGAAGGGTAGCACCACTGAGCTGAAGCATAGGGCCCTTCTTTCACCTGTCAGGCTCAGCTTGGGGCTTTCAAAAGGACCAGTGTCTGCAAGGCTTACTGTCCGTGTTTTCTTCCTCTCTTTAGTCCTACTGTCAGAGCATGACACCAGTCTCTCCATCTAAAAAATACAAAAGTCTGGTCTCTAAAATACAGAGATATCCAACGCAGAGCTGATAAGGACCTTCCTTTCAGATCCATCCCAAAGTCCACACCGTTGTCTATCGGATCAGCCCCTGCAGGCCCTCAGACACCACTCTGCCTCCTTCTCAGCTCCCAGTGGGATTTTAACAGAGCACAGGTGCCAAGGTGTTCTGACGCAGGTGGCTGTCAGCATGCCCAGCAGCAGTGCTCCTGGTGCTGGGAGCACAGGCAGAGGGTGGAGGTGGGAGGCATGGGCAGCACTGCGGGTTTGGGGTTAGCGGTCCAAGCTCTACATCAGTGGAGGTGACACAGTACCCATGAAGCCGGCCCATATAAGAGCCCTTTCACATTTCCTCCATGCAGTTCTCTCCACTCAATTGTAATTGTGTACCTAATCAGGAAATCTGCCTCATTGGCATATCTCACTTAGAAATCAGGGATGCTTACTAACAATGACTGCATCTTGATCGGGATGGTAATATCACTTAATTGGGATGCCTTCAGGTATCTTACTGGTTTGGGGTTTTTTTTTATGTCTCAAGCTCAAGCTAGTCTTGTCTGTCTGCTCCTCATAAAACAGCTTTCAGTTCCTCCTTGATAATGATACAGGCAAACGATGATGTAAGCTGCCTGAACATTTCTTGCTCCTGGCTGTCAGTTGCTGTGGGAGGGGCACATTACCTCCTGCTGTGGGTGTTCTTGCCACAGGGGCGGCTGCGGGAGCTTCGGCCACCGTCTCACGTGGAGCTTCCTGTTGTCCCAAAGTCCTCTCGCTGCTCCCGTGGCCTTCTGCTGTTCCCACTGCAACCAGGAGCAAAGAGCACGTGTTAAGGGAGAGCTGGATGTGCCTCTGTGCCCAGCCAGCCGCACGGGTACCCCACAGTCAGACACATGTAATTACTGCTAAGTGTAAGCCTCAGCTGAAAATCTCTGCCTCTCCTTGAGGGATTATCAAGTTAAACAGATGATAACTTGAATATTTTTTTTTTTTAAATAATCCCTCAAGTGTCTCTTCCTTCCTAAAAAAACGGCACTTGTGGTTAGCAAGTGAAGTACTCCTAGTGCAACCACTCAGCACGGGACAGAGGTTTGTGGCCTCTGCTGCTCTGCAAAAGACAGGGACCTGCCCCCACCTGGCCTGGATGGGACAGATGGGACATTGCCTGGTTAGGAGACAGAGCCCTACAGAACAGCTGGGGTCAGCACCAGTGACATCCCATTTAAAAGTCCCGCTTGTTTGTGCATGCCTCGTGCTTTGTGGAGAGCAGCACCTACACCCTGAAGGCTCTGCTCTTTAAAGCCTTCCTTCCCCCCTGCTCAGTGCACCGCTGCTTTCTGCATGCCAACAGCTGTAGCGCGTTACGTCTGCTGGAACACAAATAACTGCGCAGAGAGCACTTGTGGCCTCATAAAAGCATGTCTGCAGATAGCAGAGCCCTACGACCTGCATTTCCTTTGCTCCTGGAGCCCTGACAAAAGATAGAGTTCCTCGGTGCGTTTGTGCTTACTGTACGTCAGTGCCTCATACCAGCACGCTCATCCAGCTGCACTTGTGCGTGCGTGCGTTCGCACCTCTCTGCAGCCACACGGAGCTGCAAAAGCCTGTGCCCCGGGTTTACGGGCAGCTTTATGGAGCTGTTCTTCGGAGCAGCCGTAACGAGACAGCGAGGGGCAGCTTAAAAAAAAAAAAAGAAAAGAAAACCAGGAACGCTTTTCCTGGAAACCGGCACTGTTTCAATCGCGGGTTTTACG
>VXAB01002123.1:1592-13540 GCA_013399175.1 Odontophorus gujanensis
TGGAGCAGGCATTGCTTGCAGTCCGTGCAGCACACAGCCCAGGAGCCTCACACCCACCCGTGTGCTCCCACAGCGTGGAGCTCCTCCACGAGCACAGTGCAGGTCTGCTCCACTGCCCTGCTCACGGACTGCACCTCGCTGAGCTCAGCACGTCCACCTCCAAACGATGGCACACAGAGCCCTGGGCCCACGGTGAGGACGGGAGAACGGTGAGATTTAAAACGCAAAAACAAAAAGCAAACGGTGTTTTTTTTTGTTGTTGTTGTTGGTGGTTTTTTTTTAACCCACGTTCTGTACTGTTTTCTATGTGCGTGGTCTTTCTTAATGTGCGACTCTCGTGGTTTATATGCAGCAGGACTGTGCACGCTGTTTTGTAAAGCACTCCTCGCCACTTTTCCCCAAGGAGGAACAGACTGAAGTATCCACACCTCCATCGGCTTGTACCTGCATGCACAGTACGGGGCAGCGAGCGGGGACGATTAAAGCCAGCTTGAAAACCCCTCTGTGCTTCAGTTGGGCATCACGGAGCACTCAACGCGGGGGCACAGCTCAGGTTGCACCCAGCTTTGATGGGCGATGGGAGGGACCCCAAAGCTTCCAACCCCGCTGCTACCGACCCTCAGCACCCGCTCCCCCCGCAGCAGGAATGCTGCAGCACCCAGCCCAGGGCTGCAGGTTTCTGTTGTATACAGAGCTGTCAACCGACCCGAGCTCACCCCGGCGCTCCCTCCCCCTCCGCTCTCAGCACCCAACATTGGGATGCAGCTCCCAGCAGACAGAGGGGGGCCGTTTCGGAAGAGCCCCCGCTGCCCACAGGCATCCCTCCCCCCCCCCATCCCCCTCCTTCAGGACCCCGAGTGGGCAGTGAGGTTTCACCGCAATGTTTTATTGGGGAGTTTACATACACACAGGAAGGAGAGGAGCAGCCCGCAGAGCTCAGGCTCGCGCTGCTGAGCTGAAGCAGTGGTGTTCTACCGAAGATGCAAAAAGAAATCTGATCCACCCACTCTTGTGCCTAGAGTAAAACGGCTGAAGCTCGCTGGGATGGGGGCACAGGGGTTGCACAGGAACAAAAACAACCATGAAAAAAGTATAAATTAGGATGTCACAGTCATTTTTAAAAGTGTAAGAAAACTTGCAGCGGGCTCTCAGCCCTGGATAAGTTAACTCTCCGTTGGTTAAAAGTTAAATACATCAATACCACAGATCAGACAGAAAAGCCACTCTGAAGTGCAAGTTCCACATTCTGACAGCTCGCCCCCACACTGCGAGAATCCTGCTTGCTCACGGGGGGAGGGAGAGGGGTCTCCCAATGACTTTGGTTCCAACGAGGGTCGGTGAGCCAAGCACAGCTCCAAGCTCCGCTCGAGGGAAGAGGTAGCAAGGCTCGCTTGCCCCTGGGCTTGGGCTAAAATCCAGTTTCCCAGCACCAAACAAGGTTCCCACCCGCCCTCCACTGACCGAAACCCCGACTAATACTGGAGCTTAAGTGGTTCTTAACGGGCCCGAAATCGCGGGCAGTGAGGAGCATCGGTTTCCCCATTCCTCAGTCACACCTCTGCTAAGATCCCAGGACGTTAAGTGCTACCCAGAAGCGTTAGTGGAGGTTTGTGCAAGGAGGGGGTCCACCCCAAAGTGTGCATTGACTGTGCTAAATAGAGGGGAGCTCATGTTCTGGTCACCGAGGTCGCACCGCGCGTGACAGTGACGAGGCAGAGGTGGTGGGTCTCAGTTATGGAAAGGCCTGGGCTGGGCAGCCAGCCACAAAGAAAAACCCTGAATGTCTCATGGAGCAGTTTTGAAGAACGGAACAGAAGGCAAAAATGGTCACGAGGTGCGGGGTCACTTCCACAGCTGAGTGCTGACAGACTGAGTGCTCCCCTGTGCTCCTCCTCCGCCCGAGCTCTGGCCGTACCCCAGCACACCGTTGGCTCCGTAGAAGTTCATCCCAGCCATCTGCTGACTCATCTGCAAAGGGGAGGACACAAAAGGTGGGGGTTTCATCTTCAATGAGGCCTTGTAAAGAGCCTTAAACGACACAGTCCGAGCTATGGAAGCAGGTTCCCTGCGTTCCCAAGCACGCACTCCTCATCCCAGTGCAGACCCTGAGCCTTGCGGAGTCGTGGCGTGCTGTTATCCCACCTTCCAGCAGCACCACCCCCCTCCACTCTGAGCAGTGCTCTGCAGCACCACCTGCCCGTGCACCTCCAGCCCTCTCCTCCAGCTCAGTGCACACTGCTGCACGGACACAGAGCTCTGCAGCACCCACAGCACGTGGAGTTTTAACAGGGGACACCTCCTGCCCACAGCTTGTCACCCCCAGCAGCCACAGGGACAGTGCCACCTCTCCCTGCACATCCACACGTTGAGGTGTTGCTTTCCCACCTATCCCTGGACGCATGAGGATATCACCTTGGAGTCACCAGCTCCCCTTGGGCACCTGCCCACCTATGCAGCTGAGAAGTTTCACTCTCAGCTGATTTCTGTTCCCCACCCCGAATCCGCTGAGCGTGTCAGTGCTGTGCAGTCCCCGCTGTGCCTCACCCAGCCCCACAACACAGGCTGCAGAAGCACAGGCTGGGTTCAACCACACGCCTCCTCCATCTGCCCTCGGGTCGGCAGGATCCACACCTCACCTGAGCGATGTTCCACTGCAGCTGCTGTGCTGGCTGCACGCCGTAGACAGGCTGGGGCACGGCTGCCATGCCAGCTACATAACCAGCCTGCTGCGCAGCCATCATCCCGTTGGGGACACCGATGACAGCTGCCTGCACGTTGCCCACGTACCCAGCGGGGATGGCCATGGGGGTCACCATCCCTGCAGCCCCAGGCTGTGCCATCACGCCCACCGTTGGGGTCATCATGCCTCCCACCATGCTGCTGGAGGGGGGCACTCCGGGGAAGGCCGTGTACGCCGCTGTGGGATACGCCATCTGAGCAGGGGCCATGAACATCGCTCCTGGAAACACGCAGAGAAACCATGAAGGGAACAACTGCTGCTGCCAGGGAGGAAACGCTGACCTTCAAATCCCACTGCAGCGCCCGCTAGGCTGAGCAGCTCATCGTGCTCCTCACCAGCTCGCAATCAGGACCACCCACACTCCCACACCTCTGCCTGTCAGCCATCAGGACAGCCCACCCACTCAGCATTAGCGTGCTGCTCTATTCTGAGAGTTGTTACCTTGTGCAGGCAGCTGAGGTGTCTGAGAGCCGTACAGGGACAGGATAGAGTCCTTTGAGAGCTGCTTCTTCCCCACCTCCTCCCCTTTGCCTCCCGGCTCAGGGAAGAGATTCAGGTTTTCAGGAACAGAACCGGCGCTTCCAGACATGGGCATAGAGACCTGAGAGGGAGACAGCAGCGTCCAGCACTGCAGACAGAGACCCCTCCACTGCAGCATCAACGCCTGCACGGAGTGCTGACGTTCCCTGCTTACCTTCCTGGAGTCACAGTTCAATCCCACTGATGCAAAGAGGTCGAGGTCCTTCTCCAGGCTGCTGGGCCGGCCGTTCGTAAGGGTGCTCGGCACAGGAGCGTCTGGGAGGGACACAGCAGGGATGGACAGGGAAGTGAGCTGCTGAAGGAGGCCAGAAATGGCACTGAGCCTCAGTGCCACGAGCACAGCGGGCTCTTACCGAGTCCTAGCAAGTCTATCACAGGCTCTGTGGACTTGGGAGAGCTTTTCCTCGACTGCTGTGTTTCTTCTTTCTTTTGAGGCTGAGGAAGGAACAGAGAAGTCTGTTTCAAGTCATCTTTTTACTCTGATTTATTGTAAGCTTTGGTGAGATTAAACCCTTAAACATCTTTTTCCCCCCCCTCCCACTGGGCACAGCGAGTACTGCAAGGTTGGGTTTTTTTGTCCCACTATATCAAAACCCACAAACGTGCTCTGAACCAGAGAGAAATAACAGCTCAAGTCTGAATGCTGAGCAGGAGTAGCTGGATTCCAGGCTGCCCCGTGCTGCAGAGCACAGCACATCTGTTCAGTATCTGCCTGAGTGGTAGAAAACAAGCTACCACCATTCGTGTGACTCAAAGCATCCACTGCTATGACTGAGGTCTGAAAAAATGCTCCCATATGGAGCTGGATTGCCTCTGCTCGAGAGCAGGCTGCAGCCGACCCACGGCCGTGCCCTTCGGGCTTACCATCTTCACCTTCTCAAAGATGACAGGTTCCAGCTTTCTTTCTGATGCTGGCTCATTACTCTTCTTCCATTTGTCATCCTTTTCTTTCTGGAAAGGAAAACACCGACGTGAGGGTCAAAGCTCACAGCACCACGCAGTGAAAACTGAGCTTTAAGTGCTGGCATTGACGCACAGGGCCTCCATCTTTCACCCACAGCTCCAACTCCTGCGGAGCCACGGGTCGGCAGCACGGGCAGCACTGAGGACTGACACCTGAAATCAGCCCTGCTCTCAGCAAGGAGTCCCAAAATCGACCTCCAGAGCTCCCTTCCAACTTCAGCTCTTCTCCACAGACCGACTGAACCCCGTCAGCCCCGACACAGGGAATAGTGAAGGCAGTTTTCACACACTCAGCGCTCACTCCAGAGACAAACCTGCACTCAGCCTCACACACACAATGAGGGACTGACCCTGAACGCGCTGACGTCGATGCTTCGGTCCATGTATTTCTTCTTCTCGTACTTGTCCCGAATGAATCCCTCCACAGCTCTGCAGGAACCTCGTTAAAGACAAACACTCAGGGATGGCAGGATGAGCACAGTGCTGTCTGATATGTGGACACACGGCACGGGCTGCAACCAAACTATCCACTGCAGGAGGAGCACTCCCAGCAGGAACTCAGGAATTGAGTCATAGTTCCAACTGCTTCACACACTCAATTTTTGCCCCTCTGGGCTATTCCAAACACGACAGGAGGAGGGATCATCACATAAGGGCTTTGTCCCCACTGTCCTTTGTTCCCCCTGCTGTATATTTGACCATCACTTAAGAGCACACGTCTCATGAGGCAGCGTTCAGAAGTGGATCCCACCCACGTCATCCAGGAGTCCCTCCTCACACCCATGCCCAGACACGAGCAGCAGAGCCCCCACGCAGGGAGGAAACAACGGGATGGATCCCCCCACCCCTCCCCCAGCAAGGAAAGGATGCTGATCCGTCTGCGGCCGCCTGAAGTTCTCGGGCAGGAAGGCTTCGTACAGACGGTTTGCTTTCCCGTTCCCCATCTCCTGCATGCACTGCAATTCACAAGAATCCTTGAGCAGTTTTGCAGCATTGCTCCAGGCCGTGCACTGAGGATCCACCCGCGTTCACCAGGAGTGTGCAAGCTCCTCGAGCCTGCTGTGCACACGGCTGCAGGTCTCCCCCCTGGAGCCCACCCACCCCGAGCACTGCTAAGGCAAAATAAACACCACCTCAGCACCCAAAGCTCAGGATTGGTCCTCTGGAAACGTCAAGGAAAGGTGTGCAGCAGCTAATGACAGCAGCTGCCTTTGGTGGATGCACACAGACCCGCAGTGTTTGTGTTCCCTCTCCCACGTTTGCTGAGGCTGTTGTTGCAGCATTCTCCCTTCCCACCTAACCTGGCCTGACAACTCGACCCCCTTCCCTCCCCTCCTTGATCTCTCGAGACCTCACTGCTTGCTCCCAGCTCCCCCTGCCTCACCTGTATTTGTTCCTGCGTCCACTGGTCGAGGTTGACAGACTTCACCCTGGATATGTGGACGCCCAGGTTCCTGTGGATGCCAGCACAGCGAATGCAGATGAAGACACCGATGTTCCAGGATGCCCATCGTGGCCCTGCAAAGAGATGGCAACCCGTGATGGCTGAGGAGCTGCTGACATCTCCATGGCAACAGAAACCCTCCCACCCCACGGCTCTGGGCTGGGGCTGCACACAGCTCCAGGTCAGCAGAGCCCCGAGGCTCAGAGCGATGGGGATCAGGGAAAAGGTCCCCAAGGAAAAGATGAACGATGCTCTCTATACACACTGAGCACAAGTGCTGTAACCAAAGCAGATGTGAGAGGAGGTGAAGAGCCCCCCATCCTCCCCACGTGCCCAGGGGCTGCTCCTCGTGCCCCCTTGCTGCAGCACTGACCAGCACAAACCCTCCATACTCCTCTATGGGAACTCCAGGCGTGGCTGCAGAGGGGTGAGTTTGCCCTTCCTTGCCAGAGTTAAAATAGCAAGCCTCAAAGCGAGCGATGCTGTGGGGGGAGGAGGGGGAAGTGTCATTTCAAAGCCCTAAAAAAGCAGCACTGCATTTCACAGCCATCAGCTCCAGAGGACCACGGGTGTGATGGGGCTGAGCAAAGTCACTGCTCTGCGCAACAGCTTCACCTACACCACTCCAGGAACGACTGAACACAAAGGGAAGGCACCTAAGACAGAGTAAGGCACAGAAATCAATGGAAATAGGGCTCAGTGCCACCACCAGGCACAGCTGTGTCACCCACCCCCATACAGACCCCGCTCCCACCTCCACTGCTCCCAAACACCACGACGTGAGGGATAGGCAGCAGGATTAAGCATGAGATTCAAGGTTAGATTTAACTCCAGATATATTTAGCTTGGATAGGGCTAAAAGGATTAATAGTCAGCCAGATACCCCATCAGGGCTGGAGTAATCAGCTCAGCTCTGTCACATGGGTCGGCCCAGGCCACCACCACCTCCCACCACAGCATACCCCATGCCAGACCCAGAACAGCCAGAAATTTGGGGTCGTGGGGCCACCAGGAAGGCAGGCAGCCCCAGGAGCTGGGCAGTGTGCTCACCAACACGCAGTGATGCTGCAGCCATGCAGCTGTCCCACACTGCAGCCTTTGCACCATTCTCAGCATGCTCCCCACACAGCCCTGGCCCCGCAGGCAGGGTGCAGGCTGAGCTGATGTCAACAAGTCTCCCACTTCCCCTTTCGAGGCCACAGTGGAGGAACCTGCTCTGGAAAGCCCATGGGGAAGTGCCCAGCAGCTGTGCAGGGGGAGAGCTCAGTTCAGCCATCCCCTGCAGTTTCACAGTTTCACTATTTCCAACGTGGCTTCAGGTGAAAGCATTTAGAGGAGAGACTTCAGCCACGTGCTACGGTGTCAAAGCTCCAGAGAACCAAACCCAGGGCTGCACTGCAGCTGGCAGCACGAGCTCAAGGCAAACACCTGGACAGGACCATGGGGAGAAAGGGGCCCTGGCACAAACACACTCACCATTATAAAAGCAATTCCCTCTGGGTGGACATCCCCGCAGCTCCCAGATGGTGTCAGAGCTTAAGTCCCACATGAAACTCACTTTCTGTATGCAAAACTGAGTTGGCTGCACTGACAGCCAGCAGCCCCTTTTGTTTCAGTATTATATCTGGGATGCAAAGCAAGTCCCCAGCACCAACCAGTGCTGGGCATCACTTGTTCAGCTCTGATTCATCAGCTCGTGCCCTGTGCAGTGCCTCCAATACCACAAATCCTTCCCGGAGCAGGAAAACCATCTGCAGGTGAATGAAGGATTAAAGAAAGCAGTGTGGAGTTAGAAGAGGCTCCCACCCAGAGCCCAGCTGGGCAGCTGTGTGCAGCACAGCAGCAGGGCGAGGTGGGACCACCCCCGGGTACACCCCCATCCACAGCTCTATTTCAGAGGGCAGAACTGAACACATCCTCAGTGAGGACACCCCCAAGTGCCAGAGCAGATGGGGAAGCTTTGCAGGAGCAGCTCTGCCACGCAGGCAGTGCCCCCAGGAGCTGGTACACAGCCTGCTTTATATCCAGCACGTCCAAACAAGCACTGTGCAGTGAGCTGCCCACACCAGCTCCAGGCTGCACCCACCCCCCGAGCAGCAATGCCTGCAGGGACCGACTCCTCCACCTGTCCCTGCTGCCAAGGCTCCCGGGTCCCCTTAACCCCGAGCCTGGTCAGCCTGCTGCACACATCCCCTTGCTGGAAGGGGGATGTTAAAAGCACCCTGAGTGGCTTTAACTGAGGAATCTCTGTTGGATCTGCAGCTTGCTCTTTACTCAGGCATCCCGTCTTGGCTCAAGCTGCTCCTGCAAAGCTTCTCCAGCAACAACCCTCCAGAAGGCATTTAAAAATAAAACAGAGATATGTTCTGCTGAGAACGGGGAGGGCCAGGGGAAAATAGATGCTTTCACAGGAGGAAGGAGAGCACAGGGCTGCTCAGAGCCTGATGAAATCTCAGTGTAGTGCAAAACGACATCTGACTCACGGGGTCCCTGCGTGGGGCAGAGCTGGGGGGCAGCCCACCACAGAGCCCAGCTGTGTGTGCTGAGCAGGGGCTGTGGGAACACCCCTTGCTGAGAGCAGAGCTCAGCAGTGTGACATCCTTCCTCATGAGCCTTCCTCAGCACCTGGGAATCTCTCAGGGACTCCAAATGGGAGTGCTCAGCAGCTCCTTCCACTCGTGCCCTTCCTCATTCTGGGAGGAGATTGCATTCATAGGAAAGTTGTGACCAAAGCCACGTTGCAAAACAGCTTCCTCATGTCCGGGGTGCTGCTGTCTGTCCTGCAGCCCAAAACAAGGTGAGCTCTGCCAGCAAGTGAGCAGCATGGTCAACCTGAGCACGCAGCAGCTGAGAGCAGTGCTGCAGACACCACCTGAAGCCTTCCTGCTGTGACACAGACGTGGGCAGAGCGAGGAGGGAGTGGGGATTGGTGACGTGGGCTGCAGGGTGGGCCCTTCCTGCAGCCCCACGGAGCAGTGTTTATCCCTTCAGGATGCACTGTGAAAGCCACAGCCTCGAGAATCCAGCTTGATGTTACCTGAACTGATGGCAACGGGGCCTGAAGACAGGATGTGATGGCACCTGGAGCTGTGATGAGCAAACCAAGGATGGAAAGCACCTTTGAGCAGAGCCGTGCGATGGGGAAGCACAGCTGAACCCAGCTCTGCAGCTGCAGTTCCAGGGCAGCTGCTCACAGAGCTCCATCTCTGCCCCAGATTTCCTGGGACACACAGAGCCATCGCTGCTCCAGACGGACCTGAAGAGGAGCAAAGCTATTCTCGACTCGAGCTGGTTTTGATAACCTACTTGTTACCCTACAACTGCAGAGGCACGAGCTCCTGGAGGCCTGCTGCCTTACGTAACTCAGCCAGCAGTTACTATAGGAACAAACTTCCAAAGTTGCAGCTATGATGGGAAAAAAAAATATATCACATGGCATTTTTGGATCTTCGATTTCCACCCGTTGCTATACAGCCACTCACCACAGTCCCAGCTGGTGGGGAACAGCATCAAAATAGACACAGTTTGCCAGGATGCCCTCTGCTTGGAGCATTATCTTTGTGACTCAGCTCTGCCCATCTTCTCTTAAAGGATAACTTCCAGGACCTCGTTCCTAATCACAGACCAATGACAATCTGTGCTTCTGAAGCCTGGTGCAGGTGAACTGAACTCATCAGCATCCCATCCCATCGTGATCATTTCCATCACGTGCTCATTCCAGTTATCCAGAGGTGCTCCTTGGTGAGAGCCATCAGAAGAGAGCATCTGGGATCCAGCAGTCCTGTGCTGGTGGAGGACCTGAGTCACAGCAGGCTTCTACTGGTGTTCACAACCTGTTTGATACAAATACCCACTTGGACTGACCCCACTGCCATTAAGTGCCCTTTGCTGGAGGCCCCCACTCCCCCGAGGATCCAGCACAGCTCCTCATCCTGCTCTTCCTGTTTGCCCCACAGATTCCATCCCCATCCCATATTTAACCACCTCCTCGTGGGCCTTTAGCAAAGCCCCACTGCCCTCCCAGGCAGATTGGGGTTCAGGTTGTGTTCAGCAGCAAAGAGTTTTCCATCAGATTGCTGCAGTTGTGAGGAGGGGGCGATCCCAGCATGGAACCACAGCTCTGCTACGAGGGTTGGAGGGGTGAGGAGGCAGAGCAGACGTGCAGGGTAGCCTGCATGGCACAGCATGGCCAGCAGTCCTGGCTGGTGCTCCCTGTGTAGGAACAGACCGTCCCGGGTGTGAGCAGCCTGCTGGGTGGGGGGGTGGGGAGGGGAACAGTTTGGGAGGAGAGAATCAAACAGCATCAGCACTGCGTCGCACAGATCCAGCACACTTCTTCAGAGTCAGAAACGTGGAGAAGAACCCAGTTCCCTGAAGTGTTACTCAACGCAGGGCAGTTCCCAGAACACACTCAGGTCACGTCCAGTTTTCGGATTGCACCACATCCCTCCACTGCCCGGCCCCAGGCTCACCCTCACACTCAGCATTACAGTCAGAGCTGCTGACATCTCACACACGTGGCACAGCAGCCCTCAGAAGGCCCTGCACCAATGTACCAACAGAACAGATCCCCCTCTCTGACAGCACGGCCCTCCTGTATGGTGTTCTACTCGAGCACTGTAGAGCAAAAGGTTATGGGGCCGAGTGGCTCAGCCCCTCCAGCTTTCAGTCAGGCACCTTCTCGTGCTGTGCTGGGACTCCACACTTCTGATCAGGGCTATGGGGATCCTGAGGAGCAGCACATGAAAACACACCCGCCCATCCTCTTCTGGTCGGATCACCCTCTGTTCCCACAGTCAGCACCAGCAGAAGCTTTGCAATGCAAAGAGGAAGCGGCGTGCTGCACACCCTCCTCCAAATCAGGAGCCTCTGACCACCACGCTGTTTGCAGCTGCAGAACCAGAACCTCCCTGCACTCATTTCCCACTTTCTGTCTTTATTTCACTTCCAGCAACTCACACCCAGAGCCATGCTCCTGAGAGCCAAACTCAGGCAGCATCACACAGAGGGTCTGTGGGGGTACGCACGGCTCCTGCAGTGGCTGAGACCTCATTTGGTTCTGTATATAGAAGTAGGAAAAAAAAAAGCACAGTAACGAAACCCAGCAAGCAGTGAGGTCATCAGGAACACGCATAATGGAAGTGTGGGTGGCATCTGAACAGCTCTGCTGTGTGTCATGCGAGCTCTGCGATCAGGCAGCGAATCACTACGAGGTGCAGAAGCTCAGCACAGTGCTCACCTGCCTCCAGCCAACCCCAGCACTTTAACAAGTGACCCCATTTCAGCGGTGAGCTCGGATGCAAAAAGCCCAACGCTGGGCTCTCAAAAGGCCACGTGGGCTCATCACTGTGCATCAAACCCCTGGTGCTCATTTCCCTACACGAAGGGCAATTCTGCAGCCACTCCCAGCAGCAGTGAGAGCCAACCAGCACAGCACCCCCACAAGCAGCAGCAGAGGGCAGGGGCTCAGAGCTGCAGGAGGTCCAGCAGGGTGCTGGGAAGTGACCTTGCCAGGCACACCTCAGTGCAGCAGACCCCGTTCCCCCACGCAGATCCCACGAGCAGCTCCCAGCTTTGCTGGTAAGGTTTAACTGTACACTGACACGTGTGTGTTAGTGACTGATACAATGCACATCCAAGGCAGGCTGCACCTCCGCAGCAAAGCCAGGCAGGGGTTGATAAGAGGATCTACTCCCACAGAGTGTACTTTGTCTCATGCCTCACAAGCTGCGATAAGACAGCTATGTGTGCCCTTGGAGCAGCACGGGAGCCAAGAGATAAGAGATTCACAGCAAGGGGCACACTGCTCGCTGCCAGCAGTCCCACGTCCAAACGACGTGGTGCAGCAAAGCCAGGTGTAAGGCTGCCAATCCACACCGCAGCCCACGGGGGCACAGAGTTCTGGGGTTCTCCCCCAGGCAGCCCACAGAGCCCCGGGGGAAGCAGAAGGACGGCTGGAGCGGGCAGCTCACCTTCCCACAGGGACCTGCAGCTGTTAGAGGGCACTGCAGTGAACAGACACACACCTCGAGCTCCTCACTGCGAGGAGGAGCCCGCAGCCCCCCCAGGCAGCTCACTGAGGAGCATTTCCAGCAGGCACCACCTTCAGCTGAAGCAAAGCACTGCGCACAGTGAGGAGCGGGGCAGTGCCCCCACACCCCGGCAGAGCTCTCTCTCCCAAACTGCACAGAGCCGATGGGATTCCGCCTCCAGCCCCCGCGCAGCGCGGCGATGGGGGTCCCAACGCTCAGCTCTCGGGCT
>VXAB01002127.1:2146-19529 GCA_013399175.1 Odontophorus gujanensis
TGCGCAAGAGAGAGGTGCGGAGCGGGGCGGGGCGGCGGCCGGGGAGGGGGCGCCGGCGCCGGGCACGGCCGCTGCCTTCGGCCGGACGCGATGTACGCCACGAGACCCGGGCTCGGCCGCGCCTGGAGGGCCGCCCCGGGGCTGTCTGAGGCCGGGAGGGCTCGGGACGGGGGGGAGGGCCCTCGGAGTCCGTCCTGGGCCGGGTCCGGTTCCGCTGCGCTGCGCGCGGGGACCTCGGGTCTCCCCCGCCGGGGAACGGTTCCGCCGCGCTCCGCCTCGGCCCTTCCCGTCGGGGCGGCTCCGGGTCCGGGCTGAGCTGTCGGAGCTGAGCTCGGAGCCCGGGAGGCGGGGAGGGCCTTGACGGAGCGCTGGGAATCCGGGGCGCTGCCTCTGGGTTGGGAGTGGGACCGCCGTTGGGAAATGACGGAGCGGAGCGGGAGCGGTGGCCGCGAGCGGCGGTCACGCGCGGAGTGAGCGAGCCGTGTGCGTGACAGCCGCGAGAAAGGGACGGCGATCGCGGGCTGCGTCAGCGCGGGGCTCGGAACAGGAACGTGAGTGGTGTTTGTGCAGGCAGCGCCCGCGGTGTCACAGCGAAACAGCACTGCTGCGGGGACTGTCCGAGCAGAGGAGGCAGGAGACGGGGGGCAGCGGTGGCAGGGTGAGGAGGCAGGAGCCTGGCTTTTTTTGGCCTAGAACAGAGCTGAGAATGCAGGATCACTAGCTATAAATACAGTGGGAGTGTAAACAGCGCAGGGATGGAAGAGAAACAGCCCTTCAAACTGAAGAGCTGTGGGCATGGGAATAGGCAAAGGCACATTCATAGAAACAGCAGCTGTCGTTAGGATGGCAGTTTGGGGTAATGCTATTTTTTGGGGATGGGGAGGAAAAGCAGTGTAAGAACACATGACGAGTCTGACAGCACAGCAGGGGCTTTGCTCTGGCCCTGATGTCTGTGTTAGCTGCTGTGGTCCTGCTCCTGTCCGTGATAGTTTTAGACCCTTCAGCTTTGGTTTGTGACAGGAGTGAAGGCTGCAGTGGTGATCAGCAGGAAGCCGTGGTGCTGCAGGGCTGGGCGGTACTTCTGCAGGGTGCTGGGTGCCGTGTGTGCACCTGGCAGAAGGTTGGGGCAGTTCCCAGCTGTTGGAGATTGGCCAGTGAATGCACTTTGGTCATGGACCAGTGAGCTGCAGGATGTGATTCCCCATTCTGAGCTGTTATCGTTTGCTTTTGGGCTGTGTCTCCACCTGCTACAAAGAGCTGTGGTGCAGCAGCCTGAGGTCACGGTGAGTGAGCTCACAGTCACCCCTGAAGAGTAAGTTTGTGTTGAAACTTTGTTGCTGGAAAGGTGCCCTGGTTTGCCAGGAGCTGGACCATCCCTGAGACAAGATGCAGTGCTTTCCCTCATAGCCTCCTCTGCGTGGCTGTCACGGCGATGGCCTGGCAGTGCTGCTGTGAGAGGTACCAAGCACGTCCCAGGAGGTCTGAAGGCACTTCTTGTTGGTCCTTTCCAGGCACTGGGGGGTGTGCTCATGGGTGATGGTTGGACTAGATGATCTTAGCGTCTTTTCCAACTTTAGTAGTTCTGTGATTCTACAGTTCTGTTGCCTTTCCTTGTGAGTCTGTGTGATATTGTCACCGCTGTTCAGGACAGGGAGAGTTTGTGGAAACAGCAGCACTGAAAGAAGCATCTTTAGGCAGAAGACATTCTGTCCCTCTAATGGATGCAATAGTAAGCATGTGAAATACAAAGGTACTGCTCCTTTGTAACATCCCAGCTCCGTCCCCTGTGCCCCAAAGTAGCAAAGGGAGCTGTGGCTCTGAGTGAAACAGAAGGGTGGGTTTGGGATCACCTGCCAGGAGGTGTCAGGACAAAGATGCTACTAAGCCTGGTTCTGGCTGGGAGTTGATCCCTAGTGTCTGAGCTCTGAGTTCAGTCTCACTTCTCCTCTTGCAGGAACTGAAGGGCTTCAACTCTCTCGATGACCTTCTCCACGTCAAAGGCATCACCACCCGCATCTTGGAGCTCAACAGTCAGCGGATGACCTGCAGAAGGCGGCCAAGCAGTGAGGAAGCTGTCAGGGTGAGCCCTGCTCTGCTGGGGGACAGCAAAGCTCCTGTGCCTCAGGTAGGAAGAGAAAGTGACCTCCCTGTGTGATGGGGAGGGGATCCTGCCTGCAGCAGTGCGGGAGCTGGGAAGAAACTGGTGCAGACATGGGGATTCACTGGTCAGGGGACACAACTGCTTTGGCTGCTGTGACAAGGGGGCTTCTCCCTGCTGAGCTGCCAAGTGGTCTGTCTGTAATGCCCTTGGAGGCAGTGGGGGTCTGGGGGAGCGTCCCAGCAGCGGGGACTTTGTGTCCCCTGCTTTGGTGTCCTGGTGAAGTGCACAGTGGTCCCTGAGCATGCACCTTGCTGGAGCTGCTCTGCTGGGTGCATCTACCCCATGGTCCCCATAGGTTGGCCTCTTCTCTCGTGTGGCTAGTGGGGGCACTAGAGGAAATGGCTTCAAACTGCGCCAGGGGAGCTTCAGGCTGGATGTTAGGAAATACTACTACTCTGAAAGAGTGGTCAGGCTGCCCAGGGACGTGGGGGATTCACCAACCCTGGAGGTGTTCAAGGTACATTTGGACGTTGTGCTGAGGGACATGGTTTAGTGAGAGCTATTGGTGATGGGTGAATGGTTGGACTGGATGATCTTACAGGTCTTTTCCAACCTTGGTGATTCTGTGGAGTGATACTCTGACTCCAGAGGACGTGTAGCTTACGACTGCCTCCCCTGCCCCAGAGCAGCTCTCTGTTGGCAGCCTCGTGCAGACAGTTGTTGAGTTCCACTAATTGTTCATCGGAAGAGGCCAGAACTGGGTGTGGACAGAAGTTCTTCCTCTAGGCTGGCAGCTGCAGAGGCTGGAGTCCATCCCTTGCCAAAGTCTTTGCCCTCTTGTTCTTGTCTGTGTAAGGGTGGGCAGTGTGCTGCCTGCCTGGTGCTGGGCGCTTCAGGAAGCACATGATGTGCTGCTGAGGAAGCTCCCAGGAGGCAGGAAGGCTGTGCCCAGTTGAGCCCTCAGGCATGCAGCCTGGAGGCAGGGGGGCTGCTGGGAGGTGTTTGTCTCCTGGAAGGTGGCCCTGATGCTGTCCCAGCAGCACAGTCTCAACAGCCCACCCTGAGCCCCAGCTCTGAATACTGCAGGAAGTGCTTGAGAAACCCGGGCTCAGTGTGGCCTCCTGGAGAGGTGGACCCAGGTGGGGCTGGGGTGGGCACCATCTGTGCCCTGCTGTGGGTGGCAGGCAGCCTGCCTGTGGTGTGGGGAGCCAGGGTCGTGTTTCCTAATGTGGATGAGCTCAGTCCTCACTGCACTAAGTGCTGCAGTGCCTGTTAAAGCACCAGGGCTTTTCCTTCCTCAGGTATGTTTTTGTGCTGTAACCAATCCATCATCTCCTCGTTCCTTTTGTCCTCTTCCTATGAGGTATTTACTTCACCTTCGAACCATTTCTGGGAGAAGGTTGACCAATACCTTAATGCTTAAAGCATTCTCTTTTAAAATGTGGATTGAATGTTGCATAACTCGGGTGTGTAGAGCAGCTTAGAGGTAGTGTTGCTTTCCTGCTTGCACCTCTTAGCTGCTTGCATTTTTGAGCCTGTGTCTTGTGCCAGGTGTCTCCCTCAGTTCTTGTCAGATACTGCTTTTGGGATACGCTGCCCCTGGTGCCTTGTTGGTCCAGCTGTCCTCATCTTCAGATGGGGAACGTTGCCTCTGTGTGTGCTGGAAGGTGTTCTGTCTGAGGGAGCCTGGCATCCTGAGTGACTCAGATCCCTGGATGAGTGTCCTTGCTTCCTGCTGAGATGACAGTCTCAAAGTATCATCAGAGAAGCATTGTTTACTTCCCTGTTATGAGTAAAACGGATACTGAGTTGTGGTTCTCGCCCCACCATGGGCCTGCACAAGGCCTGTCAGCAGGCAGTGGGGTTTCCCAGTGGCAGGTATCTTCTGAGACCTGGCCCAGCCCATCTCACTGCACAGCCCTTCTGAGGCTGTGGTGTGCCAGCTCTGGGTCAGAAGGCTGTTCCCTGCTCCTCTGTGGGTATGTCTCATCCACGCAATTTGTAATTGCTTTTATTAATCCAATGTAACACTCCAAGGAGTAAAATCAATGTTATTTGAAATGGTGTTTTCGAAGCCTGGTCAGCTGGTGCAAAGCATGTCCCTGTCATCTTTCACCAATGAGATCAGCCCCTCTATTGCCAGACGTCCAGCTCTGTACAGCCTTGGCCTTCTGCTTTCTTCACTTTTGTCATGATTTGCACTCTCTCCTCACCTTTGCAATTCCTCCTTTATCCTAAACTTCATTTAAAAATGGTCGTTGTGGCCCAGTGGTCTTCTTGTGCTGTCTATTGAGACTGTGACTGGTGCAGGCAACCCTGGTTTGCTGACTGAGGTCTGTTCTTGGTGCATCAGAAGGCAGTTCTTCCTCCTCCCATGACACAAAGATGTTGTTCTGATGCTTCTAAATGATTACTGAATGCTTCTGCTTTTAGTTTTGTGTGTGTGTTCGTGATATTTTTCTTGGTGCTTCTCTTTGGGGTCAGAAAAGGTGCAGGTGGTAACAGGGGATGCAGTGCACACCCTTCCAGAGATTCAGCTCTGGGTTGGGTTGGTGGAGGGTCACGACCTTGGTGTGGTGCTCACGCTGCAGTGAAGGCTGATGACAGTGCAGCCTGCACTTCCCAGCTGGGCAGGGCACTCCTCGTGTGCAGCAGCCCTACCTTGTGCTCTGTCATGCAGAACGCTGCTCCCAGCTGCAGTGGGAAGGGGCTGGCTGTGCACATTGGAGCTGGTGCAGGTGAGTTCAGTGGTGTTTGGTGCCTTGCTGCTCCTGCAATTTTTGCATGTGCTGCTCGGCCACGTCATTGGGTCATGTGGTGGCTGTGCCCTCCTTTTGGGCTGGGAAGCATCCTGTGTCCACACCTTGCTGGGCTGTGGTTGCCTGTGACCTCAGAGAGCACCTTGGCTTTGCCATCTGCTCCCCTCTTCATGTCTTCAGCTCTACCCTGCTCACCACTCCGTTCTTGAGCCCCTGTTCTAGTCAGCTGCCCCTTGGCCCGTGTGCCACTGCTGAGACCCCAGGGACCACCTGCAGCAGGCAGACCTGACCCTGCACCTCCTTGCCCTGTAGGTGGTGGCTGAGGAGGAAGATGTGTCGGCACCCTGGGAGCTGGAGTGTGCTGGGAAGAGGAACCTGGGGTCAGGGCTGGAGGCAGATGGCTCCCAGGGGCAGGAGGAGCAGGAGCCAGTCAACTCCACAGCCTGCAGGGAACCAGAGGAGGAGGAGGAGACAGAAGAGGAGGAAGGGAGCTGCTGCAGTGAGGAAGGGGAAGATGGCAGCAACATCTACTTCTACTACACCATTGGCGAGCGCTGGATTGACTATCTGCAGCGGACAGAGGACAGCAGCTTCCTCCGCCATGTGCGTCCCAAGGTAACAGTGCTGTGCGTTGGGGTAAAGGGACTGTGTGTGTGACTGTGGTTCCTGTGGAAGTGACGGGGAAAAGAGGTCTGTGTGGGAGAGGGCTGTCACCCAGGAGCTGGCACAAGTGCACTGCAGCTGGTGGCTTTGAATCCTGCTGCTTGCCACAGCTCTGGTACCAGTGGCCTGCAAGCTGCAGCAGTGTGCTGAGATCCTACTGCAGGTAGGGGTGTGCTTGGCTGGCATTGCCCTGGGGACCTCTGGGATGTAATATGGGGCTGCAGACAGCTTGGGTCTGGCAGCTAGACTGGGCACACCATCAGCCTTTTAGGGGCACTGCCCCAGCTTATCCAAGCGCTGCTGGGCACCCCCCTGCTATGCCCTGCTCTGTACTGGGGTCCTTTTGTGGTGGTGCCAGAGCTGTCCTCGGGGGACAGTGTTCTGTGGGGCCAGGTGGAGGGCAGCCTGCACACAGGGCTGTGGATGGTGCCTGCACCGGGTGCTGAGGGGAAGGAGCTCTGCTTCTGCTTGGGGTGCAGTAGCCCTTGCTTGCTTTCTTGTGTCTGTTGCACTGTGAGTAGCCCACTCACAGTAGCTTACTGTTCATTCTATGCCACTTGTGTGGAGTTAGAAGAGTGTTGATTCCCAGTGATGTAACCATGTTGGAGTGTGGCCTGCTGCACGTCCCTGCACAGCTTTCCTTGCAGCTGACGGGCACAACACAGAGTGCTGAGCTGCAGACCTGGCTGCAGTGCTGCCTGTGCTCTGTTGGACTGTGCCTGAAGGTGGAGCAGGCATTTTCTCAGCTGCTGCTTTTGTCCCTGTGTGCCTTGTCTGCTGTAACAAGCCTGATATTCCTCTCAAGAAGGACCAAGTTCTGTTAACACCCTCAGAAGTTAACTCCTCTGCCTGCCCCAGAGTTCAGGTGGCCTTCAGCTTCCCCTGTGGGTCCTCAGCACGAGCATGGTCTTGGAAGACAAGCTAGGCTGGGTCTGTTCTTCTCATGCTCTTGGTAGAAAGTCTGTGACCCAAAACGTGCACACAGAGCTGTGCTCCACCCTGTTTCACCTTACTGTTGTCTTGCAGATGAAGCGGAAGTCAGAGAATGGCCTGGATGGCAGAGCACTGTCCCCTGGTAAAAAGCTGTGCAAGGGCTCAGAGTACAGCAGGTAAGACGAATGCTCTGTGTGGCAAGCTGACCTCCTTTCACTAGTCCCATACAGCTGCTGGGCTTCATTCAGGAGTCCTCCTGAGTTGGTGGGGTCTCCAAAAGCCACCTAGATGTGGTCCTGGGTGGGTAGCTCTGGGTGGCAGGGTTGGACCAGGTGACCTCCAGAGGTGTCTCCAGTCTCAGTCTGTCTGAAATTCTGTTCTTACACAGGGCAGGTTGGTGTAAAGGGGCTGTGTGTGGCTGTGGGGCTGTGTGTGTAGCTGTGGTCCATGTGGAAGTGATGATGAGAAGGGGTTACCCTGCGGGGGTCTCGTGATTTATGTCATGTGAGCACTTGTGTTCTGGGAGCTGTTTGTGTGGTGTGGTTGAGCAGTGCTGTGACATCTCACCTCC
This sequence comes from Odontophorus gujanensis, assembly GCA_013399175.1. Classification (NCBI taxonomy): domain Eukaryota; kingdom Metazoa; phylum Chordata; class Aves; order Galliformes; family Odontophoridae; genus Odontophorus; species Odontophorus gujanensis. The sequence goes on from VXAB01002127.1 coordinate 9,174, forward strand.
GCTTTGGTCTCTCTCTGGGTGTGGTCCAGGACTCTGGGTCCTTGCATGCCCAGTCCCACCACCACCTTTGGGGACCTGCGCAATGCTAAAGCTGCCCAGGCCCGGCGCCGCCGCATCCCCTCCGTCGCTCCTCCTCCTGAGCTGCAGGACTGGCTGCGCACCTTCCAGGTAGGATCCTGGCCTCAGAGGGCACCAAGGAGCTGTGGGTCTGAAGGGCAGGTGCGAGGGGCCCAAGGCCTGGGGACTCTGTCTAGTGAGATGTGCTACAGGGAGGGGTCCTGGGTCCTACAGTGGAGTTTCAGCAGGTTTTTGCCCTTAGCTCAAGGAGTACAGTAACGGTCCATCTCTTGTCCCTGCTGGGCACTATGCCTTTTGCCCGAGGTGGCGTTGCTTTGCCCATCACCACACAGCACCTGTGGCTGACTGTACGTGACTAGTGGAGCTCCCAGCCCCATCTCAGTGCTCCTCTCTGTGCCAGGGCCCTGGCCAGCTCCAGAAGCTGTGCTCCCCTGCAGCCCAGATGCTCCCATGGTGGCTGGTATCACTGCTGGTGCTGGGCTGGATGGAGGCACTGCTTAGCTGCAGGGAGCCTGTGAGGGCCTGCTGTGCATGCAGGCAGTGATTGATGTCCCTGTCCTCAGCGGTGGAGTGGCCCAGAGAAGCTGCTGGCTCTGGATGAGCTCATCGATCGCTGCGAGCCCTCCCAAATCAAGTACATGATGCAAGTCATTGAACCTCAGTTTCAGAGAGACTTCATTTCACTGCTGCCCAAGGAGGTGAGTCAAGGCAGGAGCCAGGCCGGCCCCTCTGCTGTGTGCTGGTTACCAGGCGTGGGAGCCTGCTGACCTTTGTGACCTGGTTTCTGGTCCTGCAGCTGGCACTCTATGTGCTCTCATTCCTGGAGCCTCGGGACCTGCTCCGAGCTGCCCAGACCTGCCGCTACTGGAGGGTCTTAGCTGAAGATAACCTGCTTTGGAGGGAGAAATGCCGTGAGGAAGGTAAAGGCCTCTCCATCACGTGGCACGCTGAGGCTGCGATCTGCAGTGGTGTAGCTCACAGCTGCCTCTGCTGTGTGTCATCTTTGCTCCTCCCGGAGTGGGGATGTGAACAACCTGTGTGCTTCAGGGAGGTCTCCATCAGGCTGCTGTTCTTCCCACAGGCATTGAGGAGCCCTTGAACCTGCGTAAATGGCGCCTGCTGAGCCCCGGCTTCATGTACAGCCCCTGGAAATTTGCCTTCATGCGGCAGCACAAAATTGACATGAATTGGCGCAGCGGCGAGCTTAAAGCCCCCAAGGTGGGTGCCTTCAGCAGTGCTTGCTAAGAAGCAGACTCTAGAGGTAGGAAGCTGGTACAGGAAGGAAGCAGCAGAAAAATACCCATGACCCATAGGATGAGATCAGCACTAAGCATTTGAAAACTGCTTCGGGATAAGATTTAGGTGTCTGGCTTCCCTGCAGGAGGCATAAGTCAGAGGGATTCACCTGTAAGTATTTAAATCTAAATACTTCCTCTGTAGCTTCATGCAGATCCTGTCCCTGTCTGCAGAGAGCAGATCCACAGCACAACTGGTGTCAGGGATTGCTACAATGCATGGTGCAGAGCTGCAGCTCTGCCAGTGGAAAAAGGGTTGCCCTTAATTGCAGAGTAGTTTTTCATCTCTTCATCCCTTCTCTGAGTGTGTGTTACAAGGCTGTAGCTAATCTTGGCATCCAGGGAGTGATACAAACCTTCTGAGGCTCAGCCAGACCTTGTCCCCAGTACTTCCCATAATGTTGTAGAACACTTTGCTCTTGGTTGTATCTCTTTCTCTGAAGTCCCTTCCTGCCCCTAGTCTCCATCCACAAAGCATGGAGGGCAAGATCTCAGTCACCCTGTGGCTAGTCCCACCTCTCTGCTTTCCTGTCCCTGGACTTTCTGTGGACCCCCAGTGTTCCCAGGCCCTTTCCTGTGCCCTCACAGCACCCAGGGAGCAACAGAGCTGTACGTACTGCAGTGACTGCCCCAGGCAGCCCTTGCTGAGTTCCTAGCACCCCAATGCTGTGCCTGCTGTGAGCAGAGCTGTGTGGGGCCCTGCCAGCAAAACACCTGTCCTACACTGTCCCCTCAGCAAGGGGCAGTGACCATCATGCTGAGCCATCCCCCACTGTGCTCAGCCAGCTCTGCCTTGTGCTGCATGGGGCCCTGCTCTGTGAGGGGCTCAGTCACTGCCCACTTCCTTTGCCTGCAGCTACACTGCTGCTCAGGAAGATGGGAGTGGGTACAGAGATGTTGGTGCACTGTCTCCCACCAGGAAAGGTGAGGCTTGTGATCTTAAATGTGCTCAGTCTCACAGCCACTGATTTTAGCTCTAGGACAGAGCATCAGCTGTGAGTTCAAAGCTTGTGCAACCCTAATGGTCACAGGGATTGATCCTTGTGTAGGAATTCCCTCGTAGCCTGTCAGCCCGCAGCAGCAGCCCCCGTGTGTCTCCTTTGGCTCCTGCTGTAGCTGCTATGCAGCAGGGAGATGGCCGTCATCTCAAGGACCCGTCTGTTCTTACTGCACACCTTCCTGCTCACTCATGGCCTTCTCTGTTCAGGTGCTGAAGGGACACGATGACCACGTCATCACCTGCCTGCAGTTCTGCGGCAACCGGATCGTCAGCGGCTCCGATGACAACACACTCAAAGTGTGGTCAGCAGTCACTGGGGAGGTGAGCAGCTGTCCTGAGCCCTGGCACAGGGCTGCTCTGCTCCTCCACGCTGCTGCGGGGTGGGTGGAGGCGGGAGAGGCATCTCAGTGGTTGGGTGGGTTTGTCTGGTCTGGCAAGGTGCAGCTGGGGAGAGGTTTTGACAGATCCTGTGACTGCAGGAGCTGTGGGCAGAGCCGTGGGCAGAGCTGTCTTCCACTGACAGTCAGTGTTGGTGCAGTGACAAATGAGCAAGAGTTGCCTGCATGCTTTTTCACTGTTGGTCAGCAAATGTGCACTGCTCTTTTGAAGACCTGACGAGGGCAAGATACCCAACTGGTTTTACTGCAGCAAGCAGTCATTCTGGGTGAACTCTGGTGGGAACTGGAGTTTGCAGGGAGATGGCTCTCTGACCTGAAGAACCTTAACAGCCCTCTGCCTGGGGGAGGTCCTGTGCTTTGCTGTCCCCTCCTGCAGTGTTGTTCACCCTTTCCTGTATGAAAATCTCATCTCTCATTGTTCTTTGCAGTGTGTGCAGACTCTAGTTGGCCACACAGGGGGCGTGTGGTCCTCCCAGATGAGGGACAGCATTGTCATCAGTGGCTCTACAGACCGTACACTCAAAGTGTGGAATGCAGACACAGGCGAATGCGTGCACACGTTGTATGGGCACACATCCACAGTGCGCTGCATGCACTTACATGGGAACAGGTATGGGAGTGGAAGGTACTCAGGGCATGAGGTGTGTGCTGTGGGGTTGGTGGAGGCGAGGAGCTATTGGGGCTGTGCCAGTCCGTGGGGTGGGATCTGGGGTAGGTGACAGTGCAGAGGTGTTCTGGGCCTGGGCTGGATGCTGTGTGGAAAGGGGCAGCCTGGGGGAAGGGGGGGTGAGCTGGGGCTGCCCCTGGGGGAGCTGGCGTGCCTGGGTGTAGCGGAGCTGGGGGAGCTCTGGAGCTGACACAGACTGCTTTGCTGCCAGGGTTGTGAGCGGCTCACGGGATGCCACTCTGCGCCTCTGGGACATCGAGACTGGGCAGTGCCTACACGTGCTGATGGGGCACGTGGCCGCTGTGCGCTGTGTGCAGTACGATGGGCACAAGGTGGTGAGCGGGGCGTACGACTACACAGTGAAAGTGTGGGACCCTGAGAGTGAGAGCTGCACTCACACGCTGCAGGGACACACGAACCGCGTCTACTCACTGCAGGTGAGAGCCTGGCCCCCTCCCCTCGCCTGCCCACTGCAGGGGCACCAACTTACCTGTTCAGACCCTTAGAAGAGGCCGTCTCTGTGCTGCATGCATGTGCTGCAGGGGCACGCAGCCTCAGCCTGTGTTCTGTGTAAGATGCTTTCTGCCCTTCCATCCGAATCCTTCTCGTGTGTACTGAAGGAACACACAACCCACGGCTGCTCCTTGGAGGCGAGGTGCTGCTGAGGCACCCTGCTGGGCCATGGGTGCCCCGGAGCACGCTGCAGACTGCAGTGATGACTGTGTGGGTCCCTTCAATTCAGGATATTCTGTGGCTCTATGAGAAAGCAGCTCCTGTGCCAGCCCTGCTGACCTGTGTCTCTCTGACAGTTCGATGGGACACACATCGTGAGTGGCTCTCTGGACACATCCATTCGAGTATGGGATGTAGAAAGTGGGAACTGCTTACACACCCTCATGGGGCACCAGTCCCTTACGAGTGGCATGGAGCTACGTGACAACATCCTTGTGTCCGGCAATGCTGACTCCACAGTAAAGATCTGGGACATCAAGACGGGCCAGTGCCTGCAGACACTGCAGGGTGAGTGTGGGTGGGAGGAATGCTGGAGTGGGGTGGTGGTGGTCCTGAGCACCGGGCACGGCGGGAGCAGGACCGAGCAGTGGGTGATCCTGGGGCTCGGGTGGGAGCACGGGAGGACTCACGGGTCCCTTCTACCCCTAGGGCCCAGCAAGCACCAGAGTGCTGTGACCTGCCTGCAGTTCAGCTCCAAGTTCGTGGTGACCAGCTCGGATGATGGTACTGTCAAACTCTGGGACCTCAAGACGGGCGAATTCGTGCGCAATCTGGTGGCACTGGAGAGCGGGGGCAGTGGGGGCGTGGTGTGGCGCATCCGTGCCTCCAACACCAAGCTGGTGTGTGCGGTGGGCAGCCGCAACGGGACGGAGGAGACCAAGCTGCTGGTGCTGGACTTTGACGTGGACCTGAAATGAAGCTGGCTGATGCAGGCTGGGGGGGAGGATCCCGCGGGCTGGGCGTAGCAGCTGGTCTTGGTGGGGCTGGCCCCGGAGCAGGCGCTAGCTCCCCGCGGTCTGTAAATACTGTTTGCAGCTGTCTGGGCCTTATTTATATATGTGTGAACTCCCCGTGGGGAGCTGCGCCCAGCTGGGGCACTGTACAGAGGAAGCAGCATGTTTTGTACACACTAATATATCAATTTATTTCTGTACCTGGAGCCTGCTTCTCCCCTCTGCTGTTCCGTGGGCCTTCCCAGGAGCTCCTCTCTCCAGGAGCAGCAGCTGCACCTGCCCCCATGGGCCCCAAGGGTGGGGGGTGGGGGGGGTGAGCTCTCCTGCTTCTCCTCTGATGTACCCTTTTGGCCCGGGGAGCACCCCCTGCACAGAGTCCTTCTTGTAGTCTGTGGACTTCACCTTCTGTGGCTGGCTGCACTGAGCACACAGTGCTGGGGAGGTTGTGCAGTGCTGTGTGTAGCACAGTGTGCTGCTCACCTCACTGTGTCCTGGGAGATGTGGCCTTAGCACAGGACAGAGCAGTGCTGGGAGCGGATGAGGTTCTTTGAGCACTGCTCTGGACTGGAGGAAGGAAGTGGGCAGGATGGGTCCCTGCTGCAGAGAGGGACTGCTGCTGTGTGAACAGTTGTGCTGGAGCTCTGGGCTTGAGCTGACCCAGCTCTGCTGACAGCAGGCCTGCACAGGGCAGGTTGCTGGGAGGCAAAGGGCAGATGTGGTGTAGGAGGTCCTGCTGCAGCACCCACGCTGCATGCAGCAGCACGGTGACTGCCAGCTGCTTCCTGGGACCTTGTTGCTGCAGCACAGCTGTGACCAAGGCAGGCAACCTTGCAGTGGGATGGTGGGCTGGGTCTGATGGCTGCCTCTGCTCCAAGCAGTGCTGCGTGCAGCTGGGTCCTCTGTTTGGTGTATAGAGCCAGGGAGCAGGAGCTGACTGTAGGGTGAGGGCCCGTGTTGTCCTTTGTGGGCGCTGTCTCCTCTCTGCTCCTCTGTTGCAGTCCCGGTGCTGGCCCCTCCTTGCTGTGAACATGGATGGTGGGAGTCCAGGGGTGATGGCAGCATGGGAGAGGGGTGTGCACAGCATGGCTCATGGCTGCCAGCAGCACATCCTGTGAGCCCTGCAGGAGGAGGGCAGCAGGGCTGGGGGCTGCTGCGTACACACCTGGACCTCCAGTGTCACCCCATCCTTGAGCACACCTGGTGATGCAGTGCCAGAATGGCCCCATCTCCTGTTCTCCTCCAGTGGACAAAGAGTTTACTCTCTCTGCTGCAAAGGTCTGTCCGTGTGAGGCAGGTGCCTGTTTCCTTGCCTGTCCTTTCCCCAAATACACACCTCCTGACTTCTCCAGGTGGGTGCATATTCTGAGGAGATGGCCCTGCAGAGGGGCAGGGAGGTGCTGGGATTCGGGCTGGAGCTGGAGTGCGGTGTCCAGGCATGGCTGAGCCAGGCTCTGTGCTGCTGTGTCTCCATCCATAATGTGACCTCTGTTAGGAGTTAAACCTCATGAGCAGAAGGGCAGGGACAGCCCAACTCCAGGTGCAGCACCACTGCATCCAGCAGGGACATGTGGGCCCTGTAGAGTGTGGGCTGTCAGCAGCACCTTGTGCAGCAGTGCTGTGTGGATGGTGCAGAGTGGGGCTGGAGGCCCCTCTGCAGGCTGCAGAGCCTGCTGCTAGCATCAGCAGTAGCACTGCCAGGGAGTGCAGGGCAAGGGCACAGGTGAAATACTTCATTCAACAGTGTCTGTGGTGCAAGTGGCCTTAAAAGTGCACCCAAGGAAGGTCATGGTCCTCCAGCAGTGCTCTGTGAATGATGGCAGCACTACAGCCTGGCACTGTGGGCATGGGCAGCCCCAGCAGCAGGTGATGCTGTGCTTGGTGGGCTTCCACTCTGCTCCACACACACAGTGGGGTTTTTTTTTTTGTGCTCTCAGACAGGCAGGAAGAGCTGTTTCGGTGGTGACTGGCATCTCCTGGAGTGAGCTGTTCTCCATGTTGGGAGAACTGTCTGCCTTGCAGACTGTGGGTGTGGGAAGCGACCTCGTGGTGAGATGCAGAGCAAGAGGGGTGAGCAGCTCCTGCTGGAGGAGTTGAGCTATAAATCTTGGGTGAGTGAAACACACAGTGATCTGGAGAACAGAAAGGAGCAGCAGAAAGACAAGAAAGCAGCAGGGCTGTGCATGGGGTGAGATGTGGAACCACAGGGTAGATCACAGGTTCAGTGACCTGAGCAATCAGCACCAGAGTGCAGTGTGTGTCTGCTGCTGAGCTCCAGCTGCTCTAAGCAGTTGGCTGAGAAGGTCTGCAGCACTGAGCACAAGCTGTGTCACTACCACGTGCTGCCCTTGTACAGCTCATTGCCAAAGGTGACTTGGCAGTGACAACTGAACAAAGCTCCCTGCTCACCTTTGGAGTAAATGATTTTGCCCAAATAACGTAAATCACCACTGCTGCACTTCCAAACTGTTCAGAGACCGCTGCAGAAGGTCAGTGTTGAAGGAGTAGAGTTCAAGAGAAGAACCTGTGCTCCCTTCCTGAATGTGAGCTGACTTCTTGGGAGCTGAGTCGGGAGCAGGACTCCTCCAGTGTGGCACCATGGGCAGAGCCCATCTTCTTGCTGGAGTTTACAATTTGTCATAGACCTCTACAGTGGCTCCAAATCCGTTTTCTTTTATATGAAAGTGGTTAGGAGTGCTCTTCTGCAGTCCCTGATTATCCACATGTGGGAAGTTCTGTGCACTGCCCACCCCAGAGCTGCTGTGGGTGGCGATGCTGCATCTGCTGGAGTTGATGGTTTGGAGCCACTGCTGTGCTGGGTGTGCAGGCTCTGACAGGGAGAGCGCATTTCCTGCACGCGTGTTCTGCTGCGTGGAGGAGGAGAGCTGCTTGTGACTGCAGGGCTCAGCTGGAGGTGCTGGCATCGTCCTGAATAATGTGGTTTGATTTCCAGGTGGTGCTGGGCAGAGCCCGGCTCTGGGCTCCTATCTTGTGCTGCTCTGTGGTTCTGAATCACCTCTGCAGTGCCATAACCCGTGGGTTTCAGCACCGAAGGTACTGCAGTGTTCTGATTGATGTCTCAGTGGCACCACCTCGGCCCGGAGCTCGGCAGCAGCACAGTGCTGCAAGAGCTGAGTTTGGCACAGCTGCACAGAGCTGTCACTAAATGTCACGGGAGAGCATTTCCAGGCTGAAGAAACTTGGGAGATTTTTTTCATCTTTTACGATTGCGAAACTTCAGATTCTTGGCAAGTGAGGAAGAGCTGCAGAGGGCTGCGGGGCACTCACTGGAACCGACTCTTCTTTGAACTCAGTATCTTGCACTGCACAACGCAGCTCTGTTGGAGCTGTGCTCAGGGATGGAGCAGCAGTGCGTGCTGCCCCTGCAGCTGTGGGCAGTGTGGGATTGAGGTTTGCACTGCTCCCCCCCGCGGCCGTTCTCAGCCTCCTTTGGGGCGGGGGCTGCAGCAGTGCTCTCCACTGCTTTTATCTCCTGGCACCCGCTCTGTTTTCTGAGCAGCAGAAAGCCGACATCTCTCTCTCGCTGACTTCCCTGGCGTGCCATGCAGTGGGGCAGCTGCCGAGGAAACGTGGTGTCCCGTGCTGTGCCATCTGGATCGGAGGTGACAGTGGGATCCTGCTGGGCTCCGCTCTGGGCTGCTGCCCCACCACTCCTCTCAGCCCCACTCTGGAGGGGAGGAATGGCCGTGTGTTTCCTCCACGCTGTGTGCTGCTGGGATCTGTGGGCAGCGGCACTGGATGGGAGCGGGAGGTGTTGGTGGGAAGGGGAAAAGAGAGAAAGTGGTTTTGTTGGACCTCACGGAAGCCCTGGAGCAGGGACATGGAAGCCAGTTTACACAGCTCAGGCTGAAATGCTCCAGGGGTCGGAGCTGTGTGCTGCAGAGCACAGAATCGCAGCGGTGCTGCGCTGCACATACCTCCCCCAGGCCGTGTTCCCAGTCCTGCACTCAGCCCCAACCAATGGCTGATTTCTGCCTGAGAGGCAGAATGGTGCAGCTCTGTGTGCTGCGGGATGTGTGGGGAGCAAGGGCTGCAGGGACAGAGCGGGGCTGCTGTGCCACGGTGTGGCTTTGCTAGGGATGGTTTCCAGCATCTGTAATAGCTCAGTCCATGGGTTGTGATGGATGGTAAACCCCAGGTAACCCTGTGTCAAAGAGGAAGTACAGTGCTATGGTGCTGTGGTGCCCTCCCTTCCTGGGGTGGGAAAACCCTCTGCTGCGGCTCAACTCGGTCCCTAACCCTGGGGAGCAGAAGGGGACACGTCCAAGAGACATCTGAGCCCAAAAGGACAGCGGTGTGCAGTGCCACCTGCACACTGAGCTCCAGCATGGCCCTGCTGCTGGAGTCCAGTATGGATCAGTACTGCACTGCGTGGCCCAGCACTGTCCTGGATGGCCCTGCTGCTGGAGCCCAGCACAGTGCTGCTCTGCGTGGTCCCTCTGCCCAGGCCAAGGAATGCAACTGCTGCTCTATTCTCCTTCAGTTTCTTATTTCTGACCTCCCCTTGTTTTTTAGCTCACAGCACCACATAACTTCACTGTGACAGACACTGCCATGCTCTCCCATGCCCACATGGGGTGGAGCAGGTTCAGTTTCCATCGCTACCCCAGGTCTATGCCCTCCCAGGTTCCTGTTTAGGGCTTCCTCTTTCCTCATTGGTGTTGAAAACCACCAGTGCTCACCAGTATACCCGCAGGGGAGCAGGCAGTACACGGCCCTGCGCTGTCCTTTATGGAAGAGCTGTCTGTTAAATCCATGTTTTGTTACTGTACTCAATCTGCAGTATTAGTAAACACAGAGGCAAGTGGTGCTGGAGCCAAAAGCCGTGCCCAGAATGCTGCTTGCAGTGTTTATGGCTCCTTAAATCTCAGATAAACACAAGGACCCATATCCCTTTACCAGTGCTGCCCCTGCAGCTGCACTGCAGCTCAGTGGGGTCAGCACAGAGCCGGGGTGCACTCTCTGCAGCACTGAATGAGGAGTTAAATCAACTCTCCGTCACTGAGATCAGCAAACACATCCAAATTGGCTGTGTCCTCTCCAGAACTGGAGGCTGACGTCAAATGCTGAGAGTTTACATTCCTTCATTTTTATGTTTTCCTTCTCAACTGCTTCCACTCTCCACCCATAGCATCCAAACATTTGCTGCAGTAGAAAAAAACACATTGGTTTTATGTCAGCCCACATCCACACAGGTGTTCTGGTGGGCTGTACTGTGCCGTGCCATGCTGTGCTGTGCCGTGCTGTGCCATGCTGAGCCATGCAATGTCGTGCTGTGCCATGTCATGCTGTGCCGTGCCGTGCTGTACCATGCCGTGCTGTACCATGCCGTACCGTGCCATGCCGTGCTATGCCATGCTGTGCCGTGCCGTGCCATGCTGTGCCGTGCCGTGCTATGCCCTGCTGTGCCGTGCCGTGCCATGCTGTGCCGTGC
>VXAB01002129.1:0-24606 GCA_013399175.1 Odontophorus gujanensis
CGGGCTGCCTCTGGCCTCTGTGATGCACCACCTGGGCTACCCGGTGCCCAGCGGCGTGGTCGGCTCCGTGTGGCCGCACGTCGGGGTGATGGACCCCGTGGCCGGCGTGCCCGTGTCCCCCGACTACGGACCCTTTGGGGTGCCCGTGAAGGCGCTCTGCCATCCGCCGGCGCAGACCATGCCCGCCGTGCCCGTGCCCATCAAGCCGGCGCCCGCCATGCCCGCGCTGACGGTCACAGCCTCGCAGCTCTGCCCCGCCGCTTCCCCGGCCTCCGCCGCGCTCCTGGAGCAGGCGGCGGGCACCGCCCCCGAGGGCAAGGGCTCGCTGCACTCTGTCCTGGTGCACTCCTAAAGGCCGGGACCGGGGGCACAGCGGCTCCCGGGATGGGGACGCCGGCAGCCGCGAACACGCGGGGCCCGATGCCCGCGCCCTGCGGTGTCTGTGTTTGTGTTGTGTACAATCAGACTTTGTAAGAGCCAGGTAGCAGGTAAGAGCTTTTATCGTCTTTACATATCATTAGTGACGGAGCGGTGATGTGGAATGTCAGGGTCGGGCCGCGCAGGAAGGCTTCGGGGCGGCCGCGGCTCCTCTCGGAGTTCCCCCTCCACCGACTCGGGGCAGCGGGGCCGGGGGCTACTGGGTNCCTGCAGAGCTCTGCCCTTCCCCGCTCTGCTCTCAGCAGCACCTGCCCCGAGGAGTGGGGGTCCCGCTCCGAGGGAGGCGGCCGAAACGCGGGTATCGCCGCGGGGCCGCGGGGAGTGAAGTGCTCTCTGTTTGAAGAGTGAGCTCTGAGCTGCTCGATTAATTAGTGGGGATTTAAATGACAACGGCACTGACGTCGGAGGGCCCCTTTCGCTGTCGGCTGCTCGTCCTTCCCCTCACACTTCCACACTCCATCTCAGTGAGGGCCGTTCCCGAGGAGGGACGGCAGTGCGACATTCCGGGCCGTCCGTACCCGTGCTCCCCCGACCCTCCTTAGTATGAAACCAGTCCCGCGATCGGATCGCGCGTGGTTGTCTTGTCGCATCTCCCCTCGCCGCTCACGGACACTGCAGCCCAGTGTCTGTCGCGTGGCGTGTCCTCCACGTGAGCGTGAGCACCAAAACTGTTGGGTGGGAAAAAATAAAAATTGAAAAAAAAAAATAAAGAGAAAATAATGAAAAATTCCTCGGGAAAAGCACTTTACTGAAAACAAACTTCCGACACAGGCGAGGTCCAGGCAGAGCCGGAGAGGGGGGGGGGGCTCGGAAGCCGGGGAGCGGGGCTCGGGCTGATGGTATGCGGTTGCCCGCCCTGCTGTATCCTAGCGCTCATTAAACCCACCTAACCATTTGCTTCTGTTCATGCTGTTCTCCGCAATATCTAACTATAGCGCCGGGTAAGGACCGCGTGCTTTCAGCGCACGTTCCCTTCGCCCCAGACGGATTAGTCTACCTAAAAGTTTTCTCGGCGATAAACCCGGAAGGGAAGGGACGGAACCCCCTCAGAGCCCGCAGCTTTCTCCGGGCGTGGGTCTCCTCCGGTGCCCAGGACGTCCACGCCTCACGCGGGGCAGTGGCCGTTCCCCACTGTCGTGGTTCCCGCCCTCGCGTTGTGCTTGTCATTCCCGGGTTCCCAGCACTTGAACTCGGTGGGAAAAGCAGACGTGGGGTCCCGGGGCGCCCCGCGCTCAGTGCTGGCTCCCGAAGTTACGCGGGGATCTCAGGGTTCCGGTGGGAGCCGCACCGCGGCACCGACGGCGCTGGAAAACACCGCTGGTGATGGGTGCTGCTGCGGTGTAGAGAGGCAATGCTGTGTGTTAATGGTGTTAACGAGACAAGGGTCAGTATGGCTTTTTGAAAGTTGGACTGTCAGGGTAATTACCGCAAGAGTTTTGCAGGCAGATGAACCGAGCAAAAGAAATTATAAAGAAAAAAATGAAACAAAACAAAACAAAACAAAAAAAAGTGTTCCACGTTTTCTTTAGCCCACTGTCTTCCATTTTAGGCGAGAAAAACCGAGACGGTATTTCTGCTGCTAAAAACACGTTGCTTATTAAGAAAGCAGTCTCCCAAATAAGTCGCGAATTGCACTAATTTTGCATGGCTCGGTGCTCTTAGCTATGTCCCCCCGCCCTCGGCGTTCCGAAGCACCTCTAGGAAGGAAGATTTTCCCTCAGAAAGGTGTCAGGGGTGAGTGAGACGGGAAACCCGGAGCGCGAGCAGCAGCAATCCCCCAGGAATCACTGAGATGCTTCTGGAGAGCTGTGAAGGTTCTGGGCAATCTGCTAAACTGAATCGGGGAAAACTTAATTCAGCTGCAGGAGGACGGTCCGGAAAACGGCGTGCGGGCAGCGGGACCCCACGAGGCCCCACGGGAAGGGTCCGAGTGGCACTGCACTAGGTGATGCGCCGAGCCACGCTGCCCGTCCGCACGGCTTTCTCGTGTTAGGCGGCAGCAGATGGGAAGCGGGAGGTGAGTCTAAACAGTCTGCACGTTATCTCTTATTTTTAAGAGCCCCGACTCAAAACGTAGATTTTGTAACGCTGCGACATCAAGTATCAGCGGCCAGTGTTTCTAAAATACAAACAAAACCGATCCCAATGCTGCTCAGAAAGAGACGATGGTATAAAATCTAGGTAAATCTAGCACTCTTTCCTCCGGACAAAAACAAAACAAAACGAAACAGGCGTAAGGTGGAGAAGGGTAAGATTTTCATTTGAAAAGAAAACAGGCCCGCAGACTTGTGCCTGTCTGCTATCCCAATACCACACGTGCAGAAACGACTTGCCTTCGGAATGAAGCACATCTGTGCTCCACACAGAAAAGGCATCAGAACCTGTGTGGGAGAAGACGGGATAGCTGTAACCAGAAGCAGCAGATGCAGGAAAGACAAGCAAGCTTAGTCTTACAGCCATTACATTGCCAAAGGTAGATGAGAAATTGTTAGAAGAATGGAGGCCTGAGAAAACACATTAATCTTCCTTTCTAACTCACTGTGGCTAGCTAATGTAATGAAGAGTATTTCTACTTATGAGAGAACATTACTATATTGTACTCCTAACAAGATCTGTATTATCAGTCCGTAGGGCATGCATGTCAAGGAGAGCCAAGCAAAGGCAGTAAGATTTTAAGAAAGAAAGTGTTTTGTGAGATGATGTAGGGTGGTCTCTTCATTCAGTGAATTCTGAGCTCAGTGATACCTGCTGCAATGTAACTACCAGTGTTGTCTGTGGAATTCTGGGCTCTATTGAGTCCTGAAGTCTTGCATGACAGAAATTGACCTGGAAAGTCTGCTGGTGTTTGCGGGATCCAGTTTTCACTACCAGTATAAGATTTTATTTTAAATCACTATTTATATAGACTATTTTAAGATACACTCTTTCCTGTAAGTGCTCAAAATTTGTTAGAATCTCAGTTTTGAAAAGTAATCTTCCACCTCTTCTTCTGGACACCATGGAAATATTTAAGTTTTCTTAACACATGGTAAGATTAACCTACTTTATTTAGACTAACTAGGTATAATTTAGACTTGTGTATGCTAAATGCCAAATCTTAACTGCCTAAAGCTCTATCCTGAATATGTGTTATTAATCTGAGGTCCTCCTTTTTCTCTGCTACAGTGTGGTCACTGACGCTGCCCATGTAAGAAGGCCAAATGGTTACAGTACTTCTCAGACTCTCTGAGTGAGAAGGAATCTCAAGACCTCTTGAGCTCAAAAAGATTCAAATTCACATCCATGTACCAATGCCAGCCAAATGTAGAATGGCAGATGGAGAGAAGTCGTGCCATCGCTTAAGAATAAGTGTAACCTTTGTGAAGTGTCAAGTGATATACAAGGTCTTTTCCACTAAGACAGAGTCCAACAGCCATTAGGGAAAACACATTGCAGCCGAGGATGGGAAAGGAAGGGCTGGTAAGAGTGGCAAATTTTTACGGTGGAGTGCCACATGAGCTGATACTGAATCCCAAAAATTCATAGCCATTGGATGTTAAAGGTGTGGTAAAGATAGGGAAATTTTTCATGATCTTATGTCATCCAGACCAATAAAAAGGGGGGCTGGAAAATATGGAGCTGCAGAAAGACCTCTACACTGAGTTGCAGGACAGTAAATGGAAGGTGAAACTCAGTGTTGATATATGCAAACTGATATGCATGGGGATTTATGTACATAAAAATAGGTCCTGAAATTAGGATTCTTATGATGTTGTGGTAGATGTCTCTAAAAAAAGATTGTCTCAATAGTAAATAGCTGTAGGGAAAAAATAAAGAAAAAAGAAAAAACATGAGAAAAGAACATAACACAAAATACCATGTTCCTGTTTATGTCTTAAGTAAACTTGAATGCATCATGGAGTTTGGTGATGTCCTTCACCTAAAAGCAGACAGATAAAGCTGGCAGGGGACAGAATTGGATGAGAGAATCAAAGGTATATCTTCTGTACAAGTAGAATTCAACAGGCTAAGGCTCTTCAATGTGGAAGTCACTGACGTACAGTGATATATACATTTAGTTGGATGTGATGATCCTTTCTGGATCCCTTCCAAATGGGGATATTATATGATTCTGTGATTTGAATATCTGTGTCCTGGTACCGTAACACTGGTCATATCTGTGCTATGCATGTCTGAGGCATTCATGTCAGTGTACTGCTTTAATCCACAACTCCTTCTCTGCTTGCAGGGGTAGTGAAAAACAAACAAACAAACAACAACAAAAACATCAACAAAACAACACAACTGTTTGCTTTTTAGAGGAGAAAATAATCAAGTTATGACACCTGATAAATGAGAGAACCCTAATGCTGAGCTTCACAGTGCTTTAAAATGTACATTTTAATGCATTTGATATCCACAATGTACCACAGTCTTGTAATATTTCTCTAGATTTGTATGGATGCTTAATCTACACTGGGAGAGGCACTCATTTTCAGTGAGGAATAAAAGCATATTTTTAAAGCAAGGCAGCCGGACGAAATGTGTCAGATCACACTACTTGGTACTTTCATTAAATTACGCATAAAGATAACTATTGGATGATAGACATTGGCAGCCTTTGGAACAACTACAAGGACCAAAAATACAGAGACTGATCTGAAAGCAGTCAATTAAAAAAGCAAAATAATAAACATCATTAATCACAGCCCCTTACTGTCAAGAAAAGTAGCCTTTTTGGCCAAACACCAGTGCTACCCAGTGAATCAGTTATTAGTCAAACAGTCCTTTTACTGATAAAGATTGTTCATTTTTATCTACTGTCAATCTTCACACTAACAAAAAAGAGTCTTCTGACTATATATAACATACAGCAGACTCCCAGTGTGGATCAGGCCTTTCTTTCATTGTAATAATCTGAAGCTCAATCAGTGTTTAATTCTGGATAAATGTGCAGAAAGAAAGTAGAAAGGTGTATTTTTTATGTACTAAAATATTTGCTTGCATCAATAAATCTGTGACTGGAAAATGATCATTTTGCTGGGAAAAATGTAAGAGAATTTAGTAATGTGATTGTAGTTAGCATTTGTGTTTTATTAATTTATTGTTTTATGTAGAATATGTGATTTGGGTTTTGACCCTCTCTAAGACTTGAAATTTAAGCTTTCTTAACCCTCGTGGTCTTTTTACTGTTGCTGTTATGAATTCAAACCATAAGAGAATTATTAAATCTGAAAATCATTGTGATACTTCTTATGATTAATAAAATGTCTATCTGTAACTGTTAGGTGCTTACATTTTGTTTAGTTAGTCGATTTTTATTGACTTCTTATGAAAATCATTCTCGTTACACTTGACCCTGAAAGAAAATACATGGTGCATTGTTGTCAATCTATCATAGAATACTTTTTTGTTTTGTTTTTATTTGAAGTTGGATTGAGTCGTTGGGATGAGGCCTGGAAAGTGAATCACTGCATGGTTTCTTCATCTAGTGTTCACAGAAGAGATAATGACCAATAAATAAATAAATATATAGAAGAAGGGATACAACTTCAAAATAGAGGTACACAAGTTACACCAGTGAAACAGAAAACAAGTTGAATTAATTAAGGTCCTTTTAACAGTTATAACCACAGTTATCTTTATTGTTCTCTGTTCATACACTTCTCATAAACTGAAGATGCTGTAATTTACTCATCATCTCCAGTACTGCAAACTAACAAGCAAATGCACTGCTAAGTTGAAAATATGTATTTGAATTGGGAGTCAAAATGAATGTTTCTGTAGATTTTACATCTAGTTTAATCTCCTCTTTGAACACACCTCTGTTTCATCAGTATATTTCATGTGCAAACTTCCAGAAAGAGATGAAGGGATAAAAAATCGGTCAGTTAAGGTGACACTGTTTTGAAGGACAAGTAATTGTGAGGGAAAGAAAAACAAATATATTGCAATAGAAGCCTAAATACAAGCCTAAAGAGGAGTAAATGTAACTTGTGTACACCAAATACAAGCTATGACAGAATGCTCTTCTCTGATAACTCATTGTTAGTGAAAATAAATGTTGTGAGATAGACTGAATATTGATCTGAGCTTCTGCAAAGAGTTCGTTAGCATTGTGCCTTATAAATCCTCACTGTAAGAAGAGAAGGACTAGAACTTTACACAGGAGTTGGCTATACAGCAAAACAGTGTGAAATCAAATAATATGACGTAAATTTATGCATTTTGAGTCTTGTAACAAAGTTTTGAGGAAGTTTGCCATGCACTAGCAACTAAGACAATTCTCTTTTGCAACAAGTGAGTAGAAAACGCAGTGAATTTGAAGGAATACAAAGGTCAAGAAAGAAAATGAAAGAACTCATGGATTCTGTTAGCTTTATCATATTTATGCTACTTTTTTATCATCACCATTTCTCCTTTCCTTGTATAGTAATTCTTTACTGCATGGAGTTTTATTCATTTTTGATCACATCTCCATGTATCAAACTGAAAAGTGTCTACCCTAAATTCATGTTACTTTGTTAGTAAATTCTTCTTACCTTGTGAATGCAATTTTTTATTCTTAGGGCAAATAGTTCTCTATTTGCCCTAAAGGATCACTGCCTTAGCAGGGGTTATGACAGTCTTCAGAGACCAATACTCAATGCCCTCCTCAGTGAGTAGAATTTTTTTGAAGGAAATTTTAGCCTACTGCCAGCAGATTTAGTTTTCCATGTCATACCTTGTTCCTCATGAGCTAGGAATTAGAAAACTGACAAACTCTATCATACTCCTCTGGTTTGCTTAAAGTTAGAAATGTTGCCTAGAACTGTCCCCTACTTACTTGTCCACAGGCAAGAGTGGGACCCCACCACTGCAGCGATTTGCAGCCATCAGAGAGCCATCCAGTGCCTATTACCAGTTCTCCGTAAGTTCCAGAAGTGTGGAGTGGAGATATTTTCGTATTTATGGCAGAAGACAAAAAGAGATCAGCCACTACTGAAAATCTCCCTGCTAAAGTCATATCCTTCTAACACAAATATTTTGGTTTACAGAACAGCTTTAAAGCCTCTTCGTAGCTTGCACTACCTTTCCTTAGAGGCAGACCAGCTCTTTTGGCACAAGAAAGCCTTTCATCCTGGTGGCCTAGTACCCAGAGATCTCATGGGATCATTATGTTCTTATAACATGATGGAATGATTTACTTTCATATGATTCAGACAAGAAGAATGAACTGTCTTGTTCTTTTTCCATTGCTTAACATGGAAATAACTAAAGTCAAGAAAATTGTACCAATGCAGCCTGAAACAAATTAATTTCATCCTACACAACAAAACATCTTAGTTGCAGAAGAGACACATTTCCTTACAGATAAGTAGTACTAAAAGTTTTGTAAGATTGGTAAAAGAATTCTCTTTAAACACTTTCACTTTTCCTTCCCTGTTTTCTAACAGTTCTGTCAATTGAAAGAACAATGCAAGATCTAAAATCCCCAAAACTGTATGGAGACTCTAATGGAGAATGTTTCCAAGATTGCCAGTGTTTGGTGAAATGTTTACTTCAACCTCAAAATTTTGGGAGGTCCTTTTTTGAAAGTTCTATACAACACTTCCTGATGACATGCAAAACGAACCTGAACTGAGGAGAAAGATTCACAATTTGTGCAGAAGTAAATTCTGGTCACTTAAATATGCAAGGGATATTCAATGGCTTTTACTCAATAGAAATTAACAAAGACGCATTGAATATGACTAAAAAAAATCAATTGCTGCTGTAGATGAAGATGTTTTTGCAATCAACATTTCTTTGATTTTTAAATGTTTCTGAATAATTGATCAGGATGTTGATATCTGGGTGATAATTCCCCCAGTAGCCACAGAAATACTGAGAGGAAGAGTGGACTGACACAGTTCCTATTCAAATCTTTCTGGTGTTTATAATGAAAGGAAAGAATTCAATTACTTTTACTCAGTATATCAAGAACATTCAGAGAGTTATCTAAGGATTTCTGAACTTTCTGTAATGATGCTGTGCTTATAGAAACACTTCACTTTCAAGCCCACCAGCCCAATTGATGAAAACACTGCAGAATCTCCTTAGAGAAAGGCATAATCACAACAAAGGGGTAAGTCAAAATAAAACAAACCTGTAACATTTTCACTTCTTGTGAACTTGTGAGGAAGATATGAAGTATATATTTTCAGTCTACTCATTCTAGAAATTAGGTCAATTTTTTAATGACAAATGTTGAACAGAGAAAGATACAAGAGAAGGGGCACTATAGTTCTATTTTACAGAAGAGCAGAAATAAAGGAAACCCAACTTCACATACATTTCTGGTAACAGGGTCAGAGTCTGTAAATCTCACATGTATTGGTTGGTGCCTTTCTAGCAAGCTCCTCTTCTGTTTTGTCAGAAGAGTGTTTCAATTTGATAATTTCCTTCTAAATTCTAGGAATGTGTAGATGAGAACAACCAAAGGCTTGTGGAATGAAATACGGCACTGATAAAACTATGTGGTATTGCTGGTAACTGCACTTGTTGCACTTGGAAAACAGCAGAAAAATTCATTTGCACTCTTCTGAAAATAAGCTTTGAGCCCCAGCACTGTCTCAGAGACTGCCTGTATTCTGACAGATTTCCTGTTTAATTTGAGCCTCATGTAAGCCATATATTTTCTGTTTGTTTGTTTGTGAGGTTTTTTTTTTTAACTGAGATAAGCCTACTAATCAGTTTTCCTCACCTCTTTGAATTTTGTGGTTTCCAATTAGCATTACTCTTTTTCAAGGGCCAAGGAGCTCCAGCTCCATGGACTGTGTCATTGTGCCTGAAGATCCTGATGTTGGCAGACGTCTGCATCGGGTTCCATGGATGAATGGATGATGTCGGCTTTTTGTTGCTTTTCACCAAACCAACCAGCCATCTGATTTCAGTGCAAACACTGGCACTACCCAGTTCTTTTTTTTTGCTTTGCAACTGCCAAATCTCAATTATTATAAAATTGCTTAGCAAACATTTCTGGCTCTGGTATCTGGTAGAGAAGGTTTTCAGTGCACAAAATGCAGACAAAATACAGGATGATAGGAACATGAAAGCAGTACAGAAGCAATGAAGGATGCTGAGAGTTTGTTAAATACTTCAGCAAGCCCTCGTCCCAAGAATTTCCACAAATTGCATTGTCATCAAAATGCTTAGGGGGACCTAATGGCCACAAAGGATTCAGCTGGACCACCCAGAGCTGCAAATGCCAATAGAAGCCTCAAGGACCTCTTGCAGGATTTAAGCTGCTCCCTCTTTAACATCCTGAAAATCTTCTATGAGGGCCTTCCCATCACCATCAAGTAATGAAAACCTTTCTTTGTAGTTATCCAGTCATTTTAGTATCACTCTGCTGCCTGAAATCTAGACCGGAAAAAAATACCCACCTGTAACTTCAGCTTGACATAAATACTCTGTCTCAGCAGTATGACCATTATAAAATACATATTTAAATGGTTTAAGAATTCAGGGAAATCCAATTAATATCCTACCTGCCCATAGAACAAGCACTGATTTTTGTGTTCTCTATCATCAAGGAACATTCAAAACTACTCTGTCTGCCACAGCCTAATTTACCAAAGATGGTCCCGATGGCCCTTCCATGAAGTCTGCACTAATAAAGCATTCCATTCAACAGAGTATTCAGTTCAAAGCCTTTTAGAATTGAGAAAAGGCAGGATGAAACTAATGACTGGGACTCAGTAGGAGGAAAAATAAATGATCTTAAAAGACAATAAATTTGCAGTCATAATTCAGAAAGAGTGAGCAATACTTTTCCCAATATTTCTACAAAATATACTCTTTTTTTTTTTTTTTTCTGGAAGCATATATTTGAAGGTACATAAACAATAGTAGTATTTTTAATAGACATATTATATCAAAGTAATTATAAATAACCCACAGAGAAATCTCCCACCGCTGGAGTGGAATCAAACATGATAAAATTACAACAATCTGTTCAAGAAAGGAGTTGAGACTGTGAGGAATATCAGATGTGTTTTCCCTCTTTTTCACAAGCACTGTTCCACCTGATTGTCTATAGTTGTGATTTGATACACAGATATCTCTCTATCTTTTCTGCTAGTGAATATGCATCATAGGCTGAAAATCCAGGAAAAAGAGAACTGTGTATTAGAATTATAGATGATGCAGAACCATAGACATTACAAATGGCAAACATTCTCACCAGTGTCTGATGTTTATAAAATCTTCTTCTAGAAACTGACACACATTGTAAGTTGAATAGAAGCACTAGTTTTGGCCTGTTGGGGACTGTCTAGGCCCATGATGCATGTTTCACTCCTTTAAGAGCAAGAATCTTTGAAGGCATGTGTTTTGTGGTGTGTATATTACAATAAGAATCCTCTTGCATGAGGCTGCACATCTTTAGAAGGTGTAAACCTGCATTTTGCAGACATTTTTTTGAGAGACTCAGAGCAGATTGATCAGTGAGAGAGAATACTGAATATAGGAATACTTCCTCACTGAGAGTAACAGAAGTAAGCCTATCATTTTGTCCTATGTTAAAAGTGTATTGGAAGCAATGATCACGTGGAAACCCATGAGATATGACTGTAGTGCACTCTCAGATGACATCGTATTCCAGCACTCCCTGTTTTTTCCATACATATAATAATGTAGATTTCCCTGTAAGTATGTGAAACAGGTTAAACTCTCATTAAAGGTCAATACAACCACATGCATTATAGTATTCTTCATTTAAAAGAAAGATTTAACATATTAATTGGTAAAATAGAGCTTCCAAACCCTACACACAATCTTTTAGCACGTTTGGGAAGATTATGGCTAAATGTACAACTATTTGGCTTCTGAGATATCCCCATTGCCTTGCTGAAACCTTCCCCCACACCCTGCACCTGGACTCCCGCTCATTGTGCTATAAGGAGGGTTATTCTGGCCTCAAGAGAAGAGGACTTTCATGACTTCAAACATGGACATTAGATCAAGTTTTTATCTTCTCACATAATCCCGTCTTTGATGTCACCAGACTGAGGCCTCTCAGAATAGAAAGAGAAAGCTGTGAAAAGAGGCCCAGTTAATTTATACATTTAAGTGCTGCTGTTCTAATTCAGCAGTGTAGCATTTTCATTGTTTTCTGCTTTGCATCCTAAAGGCAGGCTTACACCAGGCAATTATGAATGGCTCTTCTGAACAAATAATTGAAATTCACTAGTTGTGGGATATGGTTAAACAATGTCAGGACTGGAGGTGTGGGGTCAAATATATTCCCAGTGGCATTATTGAAATTACAAGAGACTCTTTTCACTTTCCCTGAGGAATGAGTATTTGTAATACGCTTGGTCTAACAGCAGCTTATCAGGTAAACTACATGAGACAAGAGGCAAACATGAACACAGTATTTTGCACATGCCTTCAACACAAAGAAGAAGTTTTGTAGTTTAAATACCTTAAACTTCCCGACGGTGGAGTGGAAGATTGCTTTGTAGTATGAAGACTGTTTTGCAATAATTAAACAAGTAAAGATATGCAACACTCACAAAACCTCCCTCTCATAAATACAGCAAGAATTACACTAACAGAGGTTGACACTATAGGTAGGCACCACTGATAATCACTCCCAATGAACCAGTGGTGGAACAGCAGCTCTACAAGGAGTTATCTTTCCTTTATTTTAGACACAGGAAAGAAAAGCTTTTGAAACACCTGCTTGAAGAACTGAGAGACATTGTTTCTGCATACCTTGTCTTCAGAGTCAATAATTCAGTTGTTTGGTTTTTTTTGTTTTTTTTTTTGTTTTTAATATGTAAGGATTTTGTACCATTTTGGTCCACCAAAATTACAGACTTCTGTTCTCATGAAGAAAACAACAATTCTGTGTGTATGTGCATGTGTGTGAAGTGTGGATGGAAGTGGAAATATGCTGCAGAAATGAAAAATATAATGTAAAACAGCCTGTTAAGGTGTAGGTTACACACAGCAGTCTTTTCATCTCATAATGGAATAGATTCATTAACAGAAAATGGGATTATGTGTAACACTTATATCTCACTGATTTGGGAATCTTTATGCTTCTCAAGTAATGACATCAACCAGCACCGACAGCAGAGCAATGTGCTCCTCTCATTTTCTCTAAAACAGAATAATAAGGCTAAACATTCCATTTTGCCTGTTGCCTTACCAGTGCACAAGGTATACAGGGCTAAATACTGTGAACTTAACTTGAGCCATTCAAGACTCCTGAACTCTGTCTACCCCACAACACAGAAATCTTTCTTTTGCTTTCTTTTGCCTCTTTTCTATTAAACAAAAAGGTTCAAACCCATCCTTCATAGCCATGAATGTGAAACTTTATTTCTCTTAAAAATGATATCTGATATGTATCATATATTTATCATCATTAACTGGAGAAGAGACATAAAAAAGCATTAATTACTGAGATTTCTATAATCCTTCTATAATCTGCTACCAGTCCTCTCCATTACAGTACCCAAACTCAGTTTTAACATGCTTTCAAATGTTGTTCAGACTGAAGTTCCACACTGTCAGTTTATGAGTTTGAAGCAGAAAATCTCTTAGAATTTCTTCATTCCACTACTTGACATCTATTTTTTGTTACCAGCACAAACAAAAGATATACATAAGCTCTTTCAATTACACATTATTTCTCCTTTTACAGTCCTTTTTACAGCAATTAAAGTTTATTTCAAGAGGTATATTCTCTGGGTCTTTTTTTTTTTTTCCCTGCTTTCTAGTGCAAGGTTAAAACAAGCTATACCCTAATTTACGTTTATTAGTGGGTTATGGTTCTGACTACATTCCCATGAGAAACATTACTGGCTTCTACAGTAACCTTTCTGATGATCATAAAACAAATATTGAACAATGAAGGAAGCTAAAGAAGTTCTATGTAAAAAATGAGGAATATCTCTCTAAATACAACCCACATTCTGTCCATGGCAATATCTGTTCTTTTACCATTGTGTCTTTTAGATGTAAAGAAGCCTAGACAGGAACATTGGCCCATCTGTTACAGTCTGTACCAGTCATTCAATAACTTTTGGAACAAAAGTATTTTAAAAAATACCCCATAATAGAATAAATAAAACTCCAGGCAAGGACATGTCATAGCTCTACTATTATTTCACACTAATCAAAAGCAAAATCCCACTTTTTTCACAAGAAGTTTGTTCAGTCTTCTGTTTTGGTGAAAAACTGTATATCTGCCAGTTCTGCATACAGAATTGCTGCTATGCTCTGCACATCTGTCACATAGTCTCAACTGCATAGGAATCAAGCATATTAAAGTAGGCAAGACACTTAGAATGAGGTGCAGAGTTACCGCATCTTCATAGGTGTTGGAAAACATTAGCAACAGCACTATTCTGACTCATTCAACTATCCAGAATCCTGATATGAAAACAGTGGGAACACCATACGTAAAGATATAGATTATTTATTTGTAATCACTAAGGTATGTAAGTGATGAGATAAAGTAACGTGACCAGGCAGCAGAACCAACAGCTTTGCAGGCACTGTCATGCTGCAACACCTGCAATGCTGGTGGCTAGGGACTGTGTCAGCATGGCATAGGAGCCGATTTCTGTCATGCCTGGGGTGGTAGCTCAGGAAATGGGATGAAGTGGCAGAAAGGTGCATAACTGCTGATTGCACCCTGGAGCAGGGCACTGTAACCAGAAGCTGCCACTACCTCCAAAGGACTGCCACCTTCTTTTTCACTTAGTGTCTGAATATGTCATCTTCACCAATATCTTCTGCTTCTGTCACTTGCTCCCCTGCTTGGAGATAATAGCAATACCTGTGTTCGGTATTCTTTTGCCTAGAGTAGAGAAAAAAGGCAGATTCTTCAAAAATGGCAAAGCTCTGCCGTGCTCCCTGCATCTGTCTGCTCTAATTCCTAGCTAACAGGGACTTAGCCACCCAGCAAGTCTCTCATTGCCATCTTTGGCACTACTGAGCATGATCTAGGAAAACGGGAATTTCACACTCCCTGGTCATACGCAGCAGCTTAACTATGCCTTACACAATCTCAGTGAGTGTTGCTGGGCACCAGGAGGTACATCCAGCCAGTAAGGGACTGGGTCCTCACACTCAGTTACCACTGGTAATGTCAAGCATCTCCTTGAAGGTAGATTAATGTCCCTTCTGTGGGGACCCTGGACACCTAAAACTGAAATGTACCTGACCCAGCACTTAACAGTCTCCTATTAAATTATTCCTATGTAAATTTAATTAATAATGAAATACTTATATCTACTTACACTCAGTTCTTTCTCCTTTTCTTTCTGTGTGCACATAGATCTATAGAGAGGTGCCATAATAAAACCAGAGCAATGCAGAGATTCTTCACAGCCCAAGTAAACATGGAGCATAAAAGCAGGGATCCTCTCTGAGTGAGGATTGAAAGGTCAGGATGAAGCTATCCATCTGTGTTTGTGATTCTTGCTCTGTTGTACTAATTTTTAAGGTGAAAAATTACTTAAGTACCAGTAACACCATTGAGGCCTACAGGAGTTGCCACTTCTACCTTTTACAGTACAGCAAGACCTCTCTCAGTGGCTGTAACAGTGGAACCTCCCTTTGCATTCTGTTGTTTCTTATTCTCCTCTCCACTTGCACAGAAATGGCCTTCAGAATGAAATTTTCTTGGTCTAACCAGCAGAAAAAAGCCCTGCTTCATTTTTTTTTTTTATTTCATATTTTCAGAAAAGTACAGTGGTGGTGGCACAGTTATATAATTGTTACTTTTTGATGTACAAAAATTCCAGTAATGGTATATATAATGCTCACAGTATACTCAATAAAATCTTGATGTGAAGAGTCTGTCATCTAAGGAAAGGGATCAGAAAGGGAATAATAACATACAAACTGTGTACCATTTATACAAATAAAAATATCTAAATAATTTTTAAAAATACACAATTTAAATTTATTTTAAAATAGCTATGGGCCAAATAATCTAAGTGAGTTTTAAAGGTAGCGTGAATAAAGAAACCTGTCACAGGTTGTGACAGGTAGCTTGAATCATGCACACAAGGAGACAGATTTGAAAATAGGAGGAATCATTACATAAAAATCTAACAAATAGAAATGCTTGTGAGCACTGCCAGAATTAAAGCAAGTGAGACTAACACAAGAAAGCAGCAAGATATGAGAGGATTGAGACACGGTAATACTCAATGGAATGGGAGACAACTGTAGAGAATTTAAAAAGGGAGTTTAAACTTTTTATGTGGAGTGAGCAACAGCACCATGCAGACACTAAGCAAAGATGAAGTAGGAGGACAAGAATGAGAATAGAGAGACAGCTGTAGAAAGAGTGTATCTTGGAAATACAGAGGGAAAGAGAGCGGCAAGACATAACGGTGTTCTGGAAGTGAGTTATCAATGCAGCACAGAAGTTGCTGCCCAAGCCCACTCTCCCCTTGGGGTTCGGTGATGTGACAGTCATAGGAGTACTGTTAAACCTTGGGTAGACTTGTATTAGTAGCCATTTTAAGTAAGACAACATCATAAATATGATAGAGGGTGCTTTTCTAAAGGGCAGACTCATGAAGTCAGTAGTGGAGACTGCTGAAAGACATAGCTTTTAAGAACATCACACACTCTTAAACATATGACCCCAAATACCTACGGGAAATCATAATTAAAATGTGGACTTTCAGATCCTTCACTTAGGCTATTTATCTTGACTTCACAGGCTTATACGATGATGAGGTAAACTTGTCTCTGGTTATTCCTGGGTTTTAAAGTGAGATGAGATGGTCTTCAAATGGTGATGTAAATATAACTTCTTTATTTTTATAGTAAACAAAAACAAAAACAAAAAACACATGGGAAAGGATGTTTTCCTGGATCTCAGTAGATTTTAGGCTTTTTTTCTTTTTGACTCACACACATTCTGTTCTAGTTGAACTGAATTTGTAACATTTTGTTGTTGACAAAAAAAACATAAAAGATCATGAAGAAAAGCACAGAATCTTGTTACTAAGGCTTACATTCATCTGGTGTAGACAAATTTAGGTAAAGCAGATTTCAGTTAGATAAATAATGCAGCTTTTGAAAATGCTGACTTCAAAAGGTTAAAGTGAATGAGGTGATGTGATTCTACTCATTCATTATTTTCATTTCAGTAACAATTTAAGAGTGTTTAGAAATTACAGGAAAATGAAGTTTCATGCTTACTTTTCCTTGCAAATAGAGCCTGGTTCTTTCAAGATGTCTAAAAGACCGCAATTTTATGCTCATACAACCGTTATCTTATGTTAGTGCAGATGAGAATTAGATGACAAATTTGTTAGTGTTTCCAAAATACTCCATACATTCTCTTCTGATGCAAATTTAAATTGAAGTATTTCCAGTATCAGGTACCATTAGAGAACAGCCATCAGTGATAATGCTGGTTTTGTGGTTTAGTTCAGCATCACCTCAGAGGCTCCATAAAAAAGAACAGGATGGAACATAGTCCTCTCCTGAAAAATCTCTTTTTCTCACTCCACCTCCTCTATTCCTGAAGATTTGCCTACATCCTGTCTGACTTCTGCAGTTAGAGAGGATGAAGTCTACCATGCCCAGGCTGTATAACACTGGTTAATTTCTGGAACATACTGTTCTCAAAGTGGGAGAAAATAAGTAACTAACTATCATGTTATAAAATTGTCATTTTTGGAAACTTTTATAAAGAAATATCCCTACTAAATTTATTTACGTGACATTAAATTATTTAAGAAATACCAAATTTTTCCTGTCTTTTTCCTAGAAATGGCAAAATAAATTGTTTTGCAACTCAGTAAGATAAAGTTATCTGTGAACAATGGAAACACTAATTCTGGAACTCTGTAAATTTCTACCCTATGGTCCTCAAATCCCCACCTAATCTTAACCTCAGCAGTTCACTTAGCTACCAGTCTGTATGAACACTGAAGAAATTTCATACGTTTGACACCTCTACTTCTATACTAAGACAGAGACTTGCCTGAGGTTTATCTAGGTACTCAAAAAATAGAAGAGAAAATACAGACTGCAAGTCTGAACTTTTTTTTTTTTTTTTTTTTTTTTTTGGGGAGGGTGTATGAAAAAAAGGGGTGTGTAAGCNNNCGGGGTCATTAAGAAAATAAGGGATTGAGAATCATAATATAAAGGTAACAAACACAACACATCCAAACACAGTGTTTGCACTATTTCAGGCTAAACTATTAGTGTGGACAAGATTTAACAGAGGAAATATAGCATCAAATAAATAGAGAAAATGGCTATTGATGACTGACAGGCCTTTGGAAACATAAATCAAACCATACTCCCTATACTCACTCCAAATACATACACAGAATAAAAACAACATGAGTAACAGACTAAACATTCATTTCAGCTCATGTAAAATTTGCACTGGTGCTTATGAGAGCTTTGACTAAATAAAAACAGTTTAAATTATGCAGTCTAGTGAGTACTAGAGTAAAGTTTAGAGACCAAAATTGTCATTCTCTTTATTCATATTGACATCAAATAGTGACAACTGCATCTGAAAAAGCTGTTAAGATTTTTCATATTGAATGCAAGATCCTGGTTCTGGGAAGAACAAGGGGTTTTATATATTTAATATAGTAAAAATATATTGTAATATTGCCTTTCATTCTTGTAAAAATGATAAATACGAATGTGAAGATGAATAAAATATTAGGCCATCAGCAGCTCACCCTGTTTTATGAACTTTGATCATATAATAGGGTTTGCATTTATTTCTCAGACATGAATGGAGATGGAATTCAAGATAAGACATTAATCATAATTAAACTGACTATGACGGGTCTATGGTGACAAATTCTTAACGACCACAAGGAATGCTTATCCATAATGAGCTGCCTCATTCATTAATTTCCTCATTAAGAGGGCCTCCATTTAATAAGTTCAGTAAAAAGTTGATATAATATTTTTATTTGTATTCTCTTTTTTTCTCAGTTTCCACTTCAGTGGTATATTATTCAGAAAATGAAATATATCATTTAAAACATATAATTGCTTGTGTATATTCAGATAGTTATTCCCTAAGCAATGCTGTGTTTATAAGTTGTCAGTGTGCATATTAATTTGTCATACCCACCAAACTCATGTTCATTTATTTACTACTAGCCATCGAGAAATATATTAAAAAGCACATGCTGCCCCTTCTTTGAAAATTTTATTAAGGTCAAGTAGGCCAAATGGTATATTCCAATTGAAATCTGCTGGTTGCCAGGACTTGAAAATTACTAATTACCGTTCTAAGTGACTTAATATGTTTGTATGCATGATTATTTATGAATACATGTTAAGTGCTGCATAAAATAATACTATCTGTCTCATTTCAATACTGAAATCTACTAATGTTCAGTATGTACAGGTTCATGTGAACTTGTAGAATATCATTAATTTACTGAAATGTGTGTCATGTTAATGAAAACCTGTGATGGTCATGTGCAGAATAAACAAAAAATGAACTGAGAATGTATCTTCTTTTTCCTTCTTTCTCATCACCAGACCAGACCCTCATATATACTTCCGTTATTACTCCCCAGAGAAATCAGTGGCTAATCTTCATCTTCAGAAAACAATAACACTAATACACACACACTACGTATCAGTTAGGCCAGGAGTGTTGTTACTGCCTTTTCCAGACAATGCTCAAAATTCACAGAACTTACGAGGCAGGAAAGTGACTTCCTTAGGTCCATCTTCTACTTAAAAAGGGTCAGCTGTAGTAGGTTGCCCAGGGTTGTGTCCAGTCAGTTTTGCTCTCTCAACACATGGAGACTCCATAGGGTCCCAGTGAAACCTGTGCTGCTGTAGACCACCCACACAGTAAAAAATGATTCCTAGCATTCTGAAGGAATTTCATAGTTGGTGTCTCTACCTCTTGTCATGTCTGTGGGCATTCCAAGAAAAATGTGTCTTCCACTTCCTCATTTCCTCCCATCAGGTATTTATGCATACTGAGCTTTCTGTTTTCTATGCTGAACGGACACAGTTCTCTCAGCCTTTCATTGTAGGAGAGGTGCTCTGTCCTCGTGGCCCTTTGCTGGTCTCACACTGGTATGTCTGTATCTGTCCTGTATTTGGGATCTCAGCACTAGACAGCACTTTAGATGCATCTCACCAGAGATATACAGAGGGAAAGGGTTTCTTTTATCTGCTGGCAGTGCTCTGCTTGTTGTAGCTCTGATGGCTGTTAGCTTATGTTCACTTGGTATTCAACAGAATCCCCATGGTCCCTTCCGTTGAACTCCCTTCAATTTGGGTTGCCCCAGTGTGTACTAGTGTATACAGGTCTATTTCTTCCCAAAGGCAAAATTTTGCATCGCCACCTTTTTGGAGTGTCAGGATGTTCCTGTCAGTTCATTTCTTCAGTCTGTCGAAGTTCCTCCAGACAGGAGCATGGCCCTCTGCCTATCAGCTATTTCTCTCATTTTGCATGATCTGGAAACATGCTGAGGATACACTCTTTTTCTGGGTTCAGGTTCATGACATGTTTAACAGTACTGTACCTTGGAAAATTGACTGCAACTTTCCAGGACTGACCACCTCAATCCACCTCACTACACATTTATCTACCCCATACTAAGTCAGCTTGTTTATAAGGATGTGATGAGATACATTGTCAAATACCTCATTAAAGTAAAGGCAGGCAACATGCACTACCGTTGCCTCATCCACAAAGATAGACAGCTGATCAAATGAAAGAAACAGAATGTCTCAAGATGGAAAGATCCACAAGGATTGTACCATCCAAATCCTGGCTCCACATAGGCCACTCAAAATCCACCACCTGCATCTGGGAGTGCTGTCCAAACACTCCCTGAATTCCAGCGGATTGGTGCCACAACCACTGCCCTGAGGAGCCTATTCCATGCCCATCACTCTCTGGTGAAGAACTTCTTCATTGCCCTCAGCGTGTCCTTCCCCTGATACAGTTCCATGATATTTCCTTGGGTCCTGTCATTCTCACCAGAGAGCAGAGATCAGCCCTGCCCCTCCAGTCCTCTCATGAGGAGCTGTAGGCCACCATGAGGCCTGCATCAGCCTTCTCTGCTCTGGGCTGAACAAAGAAAGGGACCTCAGCTGCTTCTTATGTATCCTGCCTCTAGATCTGTCTTTACATTCATTGTACTTCTTTGGATACTCTCTCATATTTTTTTATCTTCATTACATTTGGCATCCAAAACTGCATTGCTTACTGCAGAAGTACAAAGTTGATCGTAAAATGCTTATGGTTTTCATCAGAAACTAAAAAGGCATCCAAGAAAGGTCTGCTGCTTTTTGGACCTCTAGCAGAAAAATACATGTTAGCAAAAAGACAGAGGTACTGTGGGTCTTACAGATATCCTTTGACTATGGTGCATATTTCTGAGTGCAAGATTTTAATCAGAGATTAAAATTGCTAAATTTAAACCATATATCTTAAATCTAAAATCATAGACCTAATATCATACATTCAAAGAGATGTGACTGTGGCATACAACTGAACTTGAAGAATATTTGTTTTCTGAACACAGTGAAAATATTCAAGTTCAGTTATTTTGTTGATGATGAACCATTACTTCATAAAACTTGTTACTACAATTTTTAAATTTATTCATTTGTTTATTGATTTGTTTACTTTTGCCAAGAGTTCTGCTGCTGGAAAGATCTTTCTGAGAACTGAAGAGGACTTCTTGTGTAAGTAATGTGGTGTACATCTGGGAATCCTGAGGGTGCAAAATGAAATAAAGCAGTGGACATTAAGCAGATAATGGAGTTAAAGAGAAAAAAGGGGAACTGATGTCCAAATATTAAATGTCTTTCTGAGTGTTACTTACACTGTAGCTATGGAAAATGAAGTGTCTGCCCCTGCAGTGCTGTAGGAGCATTCAGGAAGCTCATAAAGCTAATGATTTAACACATTCCATCATAGCAACACCTGTTAATTCCATTTGAATTTCTTTACGATCTGTATTAAGTAACTGTTAACAATCACTTGTATTTTTTTATCAAAATGGTAAACACAGACAAGAAACAAATAAAAGTAACAGCATTTACAAAGAAAGGTGTAATATTAAATGGGAAGAAAGCTTCAGAGCACTAGCTTTGCAGAAGTTACTGGGTTTGTTACCACAAAGATAAATAAGCAGGTTTAATTACTTATCCAATATCATATTTTACAGAGGTTCACTCCCCAAATCTGCTTTAATTACTTTTAATTACCTGACAGAAGAATTTAGCAAACCAGTTCTATGTTCTCAATGTGATAATACTCGCAGTTGCTCTAGATAAATAACAAAGCAATTTTCCTTTAGTTACAAAAAAAAACCTCACACAGATTATAAATGTTTCAGGTATTTTATCTAAATTGGAGGTCACTACAAAAAGATGTTAAGATAATAAATCTACCATACAAACATATTCTCCTGGCACTCAGCAGGGGCCCGCTTGGGATCATTTATCTCCAGTTCATTATCTTGTCTGCATTATTCAGCAGCATAGTTCCTGCTCAATGGGCCTCAAACAACTTTGAACAGCTGAAGTCTTCTTCAGTTTTGTCTCACTCTCTTACTTCACAATAAAAGTTGAAAGTTACTCAAATAGCTATGGAAAATTAATGTAATCAATGCCACAGTTCAGTTTTCCTTATTCACATGGAATTTTAAATATTAAGTTTGGAATTAGCTAACAAACATGGCAAGTTTCCACCTAGCAGCAATATGTTCACTTTCATATATGAATAACAGGTGTTATTTCAAAAGATATTTTGGATATATATATACGTAGGTTACTCCAAAAGTGATGCTTCCTATTTACTTCCATGAAAAGAACAACAAATACAAAGAGAATGATAACACTATTTGATAGAGCAAATTCTCAGCTACAGAACACTGTTTTTTAAAAAGTCACCACTGTTAGCTGATTGATTGTAGATGTGTTGATTGAAACTTCATTTAATAATGTGACAGCTGTGCAGTGCTATTTGAAAGCAGCTTGTCTTTCATGTTGCTGTCATCACTGCTGAAAAGCACCACCCACTGCCTCCCTATGCTCATATCCACTTTGGTCTCCATAAATATTCAGCAAGCATCACTGTATGTCAATAGGTGCAATCTTTTCCTCATGGAGGAATTCAATTTCACCCCTTTGCTTCATATGCACTTCCATGTCAGACACCATTTTGTCAGAGTGCTTCTCCACTGCCATCTATCTCATGGCAATAAAATGTAAAGGAAAATTGGCATGAAGGGTCTGCCTCTACTGTGTAATCACCAACATCTGCCTCTGATGACATGAGCCAACATAATAAAATAGGAAGCATCACTTTTAGCACAGTCATTGTATATATCTTTGTGAAATTATTATTGTCTTAAAATTACAGAATTGCAGAAACACAGAATTGCATGGGTTGGAAGGGACCTCAAGAGGTCATTGAATCCAACCCCCTTGCTAAAGCAGGTACCCTACAATAGGTCACACAGGTAGGCATCCAGATGGGCCTTGAACATCTCCATAGAAGGAGACTCCATAACCTCTCTGGGAAAGAAAATTACATATGTCATTTATTTTACATAAAAAAGAGGACAAAAGGTCAATATTTTATTGAAATGAAACTTTGAACAAGAGTTTTATTTGCATGTATTAGTAATTCATTGGCAGGTAAGTATACATAAAAATCAATAGAAGTCAGTATTAGATCATGTTTTCCTGAAATATGACCAGGATATATTTCAATCAAGGGGCATAATAGGAATTTGTAATACCGGTTCTCTAATTCCTGCAGTTCCAACTGAGCCACTTGGCAATTGTGGGTTCATATTGTGAATTTCATCATTTATATGTGGAAAGAAAAAGAAAGGAAAAAGGAAAGAGAAAGGAAAGGAAAAGATTTACTAACCCATGTTTTTTTTTAATTTACATATTTTTCACAGATACCTAGGCAAAATTTGTGTCAGATGATGATCATGCCTCTCCACACTTGTCACGTCTGCCTGTTCTATCTTTTGCCAGAACAAGCTGTAATTTGGTTCTTGGTGAAATTCCATGAGAGGTACTTTCAAATAGTAGAAACTACATAAATTCTATCAGCCAAAAACCCATACTGAATTGCACAACAAATTAAAGACTGAGGATAAAAGAAAAATAAATATTCTTCTTTTTTTTTTTCTCTCTCTCACATTAGAATACATAGAAAAACAATTTTTGAAACCTTGGAAAACTGAAGGAATATTAAGTGTACTTATATTCATATTAGATTTTTATAGGCTTATTATTTCAAACTAATCTGCAGAAGAACACTTTCATAACTTGTGCTACTGAATGCATTTCAGTATTAATCTTTGCAAATTTGGTTAACCAGAATTTGTTTTTGAATATAAAAATAAGTACAGTTCTTATTTAAGAAATTTATCTTAGGAACTGCCAAGCATGCAGGGAAAAAGAACAAGTCTGAAAATGGAGAGTGCTCAAAATAAAAAGAATTAGCCAAGAAACAGGTGCTTGCTTCATGCATTTTCCATTAGCATAATATATCTCGTGATGTCATTCAGCAGTTTGACTAAACTGTGATCCTCCTACAATATTAATAGTTGATTCCTCCATTTCTATTTCCCTTTTAAAAATACAAGAAATTGAACAAAATAACATATTCAAAAGTACTTTGTTTTAAAATACACTATGGTTATCTGAGTTGCACATCTACCTGAAATTAATTACTGCAGTTAATAGGCTGTGCACTAGTAGTTTTTCCACTATGGATGATGAAACCCAAGCTGAAACTAGAGATGACTAGAGGTGATTTAATAGGCTTACAAAGCAAAACTCCACTTATGCTCTTGAACCATACTTGAGTATTTACTAACATACTGAGTGAATACAGCCCCAGTGAGACTCTTGAAGACCAAAGGAAAAAAAAAAAGGGGGATTCAAAAAACAGACTATACAGGATGTAGATGAACAAGGGTATCCTTGTGTGAAGGCATGCATTTCAGTATGCAAAGTGTAATTCCTTACTGGATTGCAGTGGAGCATTATTACGTGGGTAACTGAAATTTAAAATGAAGCAGCATGTTATTAAAGTGATGGCAAACTAAGCCCAAGTTTTAAAGCAGTTTTGGGATGCAAACCTGAGATTTCCACAAACCAATAAAAAAGCAGAAGATAAATATGAATAATACA
>VXAB01002129.1:28028-41192 GCA_013399175.1 Odontophorus gujanensis
ATGCAACATCGCTACTATATCTCTTCTTGTCTTTTATTTGTTCAAGTCTAAAAATGGGTTGCCATCCTCTTTGCAGAAGTAGAAACAAACTGATACAGTGAGGGCTATCAGAACTCACTGTTAGGTGCTCCCACTAACTTCCATGACAGTGCCACCCTCACTGGGAACTATCCTGCAACCAACATATAAGATATCCCCTGTCCTCATTAATACTTTCAGTTGCTGGTAAGGTCTATTCAGAAATATAATCTGACTTCCAAACACGTGCTGTGGAAATCTTCAGAGATGGCTGTGAGACAAAGCAATAATAATAATAATAATANTATTTTAATAAACCTTTTCTTCAAGCCAAAATATGCCTTTGGGACAGATACAAAATGAACCACTATGCTTACTTCTTTAAAAATCTACAATTTAATATCATAGTAACGTTTGCATTGTGATGTTTTGAGTTCTGACAAAACCGACAAATGTATTTTAATAAACCTTTTCTTCAAGCCAAAATATGCCTTTGGGACAGATACAAAATGAACCACTATGCTTACTTCTTTAAAAATCTACAATTTAATATCATAGTAACGTTTGCATTGTGATGTTTTGAGTTCTGACAGAAAGAAACAAATAATGGATGAAATACAATGCAGTTTTGTTTTATAGACTGTTGCAAGACTTCCTGAAGATTTTCAGCGTAAGCTACCAGAAACGAATATTACAACATACTACAGCATCTGTATGATACATAGATTAATTCTGATTGATGTATTATGTGTTGAATTGTTGTGCTGTATAGAAATTGTACACATATAAAAACTAAGGATTACACACACAGAAAAAAATAGAAGTTTAAGAAAGTTTTGGATCTAAGTCTTGCTGATATGGGGAGTACTTGATTTTAGAAACTGAAAGTCAATGGAATCAGGAGAATTCTAAACCAACTTCTGAGACACAAACAATCAGAAATTCAGCAAAGGTACAGAATTCGACACAAGGCTCTAATTTCTGAGGTTTAAAACATCAAAACACATATAAGCTAATTCCGAAAGTGAACAAGGACCAACATTTCTGAAAGAGGTTAACTATAGACACATGATCATGCTAATGCTTCAATAATCCAAAATGCATGCATGATGCCTTGTTTATGAGACTGTAATTTCTTCAGCATAGTGGTAACTGCAGACTTGCCCTGTTCAGTTTGAAAGTATCATTTTCAGTAAATCATTCATTTTTCCTGGTTTTGGTTGAGATAGATTTAAGTTTTCTTCATTGTAGCTGCTATTGTGCTGTGTTTTGTACTTAGGATGAAAATAAGGCTGACAACACACCAATGTTTTAGTTGTTACTGAGCTATGCTTACATAGCACCATGGACTTTTCAGCTTCTCGTGCTGACCTGTTGACAAGGAGGCCAAGGATACTCAGTGAGACGAAAAGTAATTAGAACCAGGATAGCTGACTTAAATGTACCAGAGGCATATCATATTCTGAAACTGGGGAATGTTGGCCAAAGGAGATGCCTCTTCTGGGGGACTGGCTGGGCATGAGTCAGCATCAGGGTGATGAGCAATTGCATTGTTCTTCCCTGCCCTCTTCTCTATAGTTCTTAATTGCATTTCAACTCCCTCTAAAATTTTACTTACACATTGATTTCATTAAAAATACGATACTCAGGAGTAGTCCAGCACACCAACTGCTTTGAACTAAATGAAATTTCAACTCTAGTATAGAAGGTAAAAGTAGAAACAAGTGAAAACCCACAAAATGTTTTTGCATTTCTTTCGAACTTTTCTCCTTCAAAGATACAGTCTATGACATAATGAACTTCATGAATATGATGATTAGTGCATTTCAGCTAAAATTTAAGATGAGTTTCAAGTCTTCTTATAGTGATGTTTTACCAAAGCAAAAATACACATTAAATGACAGACTTTCAGGATTTCTGGAGGTATAAACAGGCTAAAACAGTTTTCCTTTAGAAAGGGTGTATTGGGAGGGTAGTGTTCTGTTTTTGGAAACTGACTTTAGTAAAGAAACAAATGATAACAAAAAATTGAGAAACAAATCCATGCTTTGTTTATTTTCATTTGAGCTGTAAATCTGAGTTGAAACTCGTGTTTCTTTAAAATCTGTTTATTCAGAAGAGAACATGCTATAACCTAGGATCCAGTATAAATTGTTTTGTCTAGACTGACATTTGTGAACAGTTTTCATAACTAAATAAAAAGCTAAATGCTGCATTTCTGGAGAGATAAATCAGATATTAAGAGAAAGAATAGTGATTTATGCTAGTAAAAGCTTCACTTTTCAGGCAGTGAGTGGTTTCAGCTCATTATCAAGCAGTGAGGAACAAAGGTCAGACAAAATGCATACGCAGACTTTGCACTCTGAAGGTGGGCAGATATCGGTGTTTTCATTTTTCACCGTATTTCCCATATAACACTTCTATTTCTTATCAGTGATGACTGGCTTCAGCCCTCCCAGGGCATTCCTGAGAACAAGTTTTCAGCTGATTCTGAATAAGACTTTGCTCCAGTGAGTTTCCCATATATAAACATATACATACATAAAAATGTAACAGGAACAAGAGCTGCATTCTGCACCTACAACGGGGCAACCCTGGATATAGGGAAAGAGCAGGGGATGAGATGCTAGAGAGCAAACCACAAAAAAAAGGAAGTACTGGTTAGCAGCAAGTTGAAAATGAGTCAGTAATGTGCCCTGACAGCCAAAAGGGACAACCACATCTTAATGTGCGTCAAGCTCAGGATCTGAAGGAATGACATGGAGCTGTGTCAGGGGAGGGTCAGGTGGGGGTTAGGAAAAGGTTTTTCAGCAGAAGACAGTGGTTAAGGCCTCAAGCTGACAGAGTTCAAGGAGCGCTTGGGCCATACACTCAGATATAGGGTCTGATTTTTGGTTTGTTCTGTGTGGAGCCAGGAGTCAGGCTTGATGATCCATGAGGGCCTCTTCCTACTTGGGATATTCTATGAATTTGTGATACTGTGACAATGATAAAAGTAATCATTTCATTAGACTACACAAACTAGGTGTTTTAAAATGAATTGAATGCCCGCCTCATGTGGCTTTTAACTACAGGTATCTATCACTTCCTTGAACTGGAATACAACTGCTGGTATGACCTTTTCCTATAAGGAAGCTCATACAGGAAATTATTGTGTTCTAAACTGCCATTTGAGCTGCAGAGTCCAAGTATCTCCTTTTAGAATTGAAGAGTGGGTAACAGTGCGCAAACATCATGGAAACAGAAGCTCTAGTCCTTCCCTTGGGCCTAAACTCCAGCACAGCAGGGGTAGCCATGTCTGAGCAATACTTTAAAGAACTGCTTTCCAGGGCTTCCCCACAGAACCTTTCCAAAGATTACAGTATCACTAAGTTTTTATAGGGGAGACAAATGTGGCATTAGTTGCTTGGATTTCCACAACCTATTCCCATTTGTCAACATCAGCTTCCTTACACTGTGGACAGAGATAAACATAGTAAGAATGTCTTAGAGTTTATCAACAAGCTCTGTTTTTCCTTCTATTGTATTTACAGATATTAGCTATATGAGGAGATTGCACTGAGTTGCTTTACTTCAGTAAAGAACATATACCTTTGTTACTAGAGGATTGCTGTGCTGCCAATGATGCTTTCAAAATGTCAGTTCTGACTGAAATACAACTGCCTTTGTATTGTAAGAATTTATACTAACTCTTTGATTTTCATTTAAAATATTTAAAATACCTTCAAATCATTAAAGTTAATTGCAATTATTTGCTGAATGTACTCTTCCAGAAAGCGCACGTTCCTGTAAATCGAAATGCAGAGAAATCTGCAAACATCCACCAGATGGTGCTGTCACCGTCATTTGACAAGGAATCCTGTTGAACTGTTACTTTGCACGTCCTTTAAACTACTAGCTAAATTGTTCGTCCATTCTGATTTCTGCAGTCTTGTGAAGCGTCAAGTTACAAACTCAGAGGTTTCATTACAGTTAAGTCTTCTTAATTGTACATGAGACTGCTGTAGTGTGGTTTGATGAATAAAGGCTATTATAAATTCCTGCTTCTTAATATTTCTTTTGTTAATACATTCCTATCAGCTGTTACAACCCACATGAGAACTGTAAAAAATAAAAATACTGTAAAACAATTCTAGCAATGCATTCTTTATGAGAAGAAGTCATATTTCCCTTCTGGCTAACTGATATTAATGAAAAACACTCATTCACACAGGGACCTTCAGATCTGTCATCACATTCTTCATTTCTCTCATTTCTCTTCCTATTTTCTCCTACATCAAAAACTTATACAGACATGCATTTACCAGACTAGACCATCTTACAGGCTGAATCTGACTGCTACCACTACCACTGACCTTCTGCAGTGCATTATACAGCTGCAACAGTAAGACTATTTATTTTTATTTTTACCAAGGTTCAGTAGCACAATTGAAATGTAAATCACAGACTCACAGAATTATAGGGGCTGGAAGGGATCTCTAGAGATCATCAAGTCCTACTCCCCTGTCAAAGCAGCTCCCTAGCCCAGGTTGCACAGGTAGGTGTCCAGGCGGGTCTGGAACATCTCCAGAGGAGGAGACTCCACCACCTCTCTGTGCAGCCTGTGCCAGTGCTCCATCACTGCACTGTGAAGAAGTTCCCATGCACATTTGTGCAGAACTTCCTATGCATCAGTTTGTGGCCATTTCCCCTCATCCTACTGCCACACACTGCTGAGAAGAGTCCAGTCTTGTCCCTTTGCCTCCTGCTCCTTAGATATTTATATAACTGTTGCTACTATTGAAAAGTAAAAGGGTTTTGTCTGCCTGAAATTGTAATCCATAGACATGGAGGATTTTTGTTTGCTTGTCTTCAAAAGGATGTATGCCTATAGGACTTCTCCATATCATCTTACCGACTTCTCAGACCTTTTTCTCTAAACTCACTGTCAAAATAGGATCCCATAATGTTGGACATAAGCAGGTGCTCATAACTAGCTAAGCATATAGCACAATTCTGTATCTAACCTATGTTTAGAGCTCATTTACTTTTTATGCAGCTAGAAATGCAAGTGATAAACTGTGTGCTTATCAAAAAGCCTGTAATTGTATATATCTGGCTTTAATTCTAACACAGGATCTGAAATAAAGCAAACCTTGGCCAACTAGAAACAGCAGTGATCTACTTCGCTTCTCAGTCTCAAAGGCAAGATGGTACTCTCAGTCCACCGACTTTAACTGAAAACTGAGCTTTATTTGTGATGCCTTGTGTTGTCTGACAAGAACTTCCATGAGTCTAGAGAGAGACAAGGAAGCAAAACAAAATATGTTCACTATATATATGCTACATTATAAATTGATCCTGCCAACAGTGCCACATTACTATTTCCAGCTGGTAAGACAAATCTGTACTACTTTGTAGATGCAAATATAGTATTTTCAATTCTATTTTTCCTTCTAAGTCATGCTGCTTTTCAGTGCTTATGAGTGATTCAGTGATGTTTAAATGAAATGCAAACATTTGAAATCTGCTGTAAACTGCATTTATTTATATCAAAAGAGTACATGTAATTTTAAGTGTAGCACTTCACCAGCTCTTTTAATCAACTACAAGATCTGTCAGTATGGCAAATACTTTACAGAAACATCTCAACTATTGCTTTTTAGACTGCACTTTCATTTACTACATTTTCTGCTGACTTCGTAGTATTTGTGCTGCCTGCTTCAAATACATTCAGAGGAAATAAAACCAGAACTATTAACAGTATTTCTCCTGATTTTTCATGACAGTTTTCCGTACGACATTTCTAAACAGGTTTCTATCAACACCGATAATCCTTCAGAAAATTATGTAGAGCATTAAAATCAATCAAGCAAATACTGCAACAAGCCCATCTAATGAAATTAAAAAAAAATCAACAGTACTGGAAATCCAT
This sequence comes from Odontophorus gujanensis, assembly GCA_013399175.1. Taxonomy (NCBI): domain Eukaryota; kingdom Metazoa; phylum Chordata; class Aves; order Galliformes; family Odontophoridae; genus Odontophorus; species Odontophorus gujanensis. The sequence continues at coordinate 33,961 of VXAB01002129.1, forward strand.
AGGACAGAAAATCTAAATTGCAAAAGGATATCCTGAGTTCAGAGATGTCCCAGAGTCTTTAATCCTCCAAAACTATCAAGATCAGTGAATATTTTAAGAATCTGGCCAGCATCTCTAACACCTACAGAAATGTCCTCCGTAACTTCGAAAAACATTCAAGTCTCACTTGCTGGTTACAAAACAAAATGCATAATTAATAATAGTAATCAATAAAATAAAATATATAGCAACAATTATTAAAAATGCCATTAACTTATTACACTGCCAAAATAAAACCAGGAAAACATCAGCTTAAGTGGAAAAACACTAATTCAATCACATGGGTTAAATATACAGCAAAACCCTAAAGTGTATTTCTGAATTCCTGGGACACTTGCAAAGGAATTTTCAGTTCCACACAGATTTTGCAACCACCATTACAACACAAGAAGAAGAAACTTCAAAGTAAATGCATACAAAATCTGTTCTGAACAATGATGTGTATACATGTCATCAAGTTCACATGAAATAGGTAAGAACTATGACACTTGATCACATGAATCACATGAAAATGCCACCCATTATGAGAAGATTAGGTCACACTGTTCTGCTTATGAAGAATTTAGCTTCAGATTTCTCACTGATTAAATTTTAGGCAGAGTAACTCCACAATGACATCCAAGACTACTTGGCAAAACAAATGTGTGTCTTCTACAGAAAAATGCTTATCTACCATCAGCAGCTGAATATCTATTAAAATATTGAGGTTCATGCCTTATGCTGTTTTCTGCTCCAGATTTCATCTAGTGTAAGAATGTACTTGGAAAAAGAGAATTCGGCGCAGTTTAACACAAAGTATTTTCATGCCAGCTGCTGCATTGAAAGCAAAACACATTAATTTCATCATGCCTCTGATCCCATTTCCATGAAGTCTCAGGGAAATTCCAAAAGCAGTGAAATGTGGTTACTAAAAACAGCAAAACTCTTATTTTTAATGAGATTTTTTTTTTAATCTCATGATCTAATGTTTTTGATACTTAAAGATCTTAATAAAGGAACTACCATGAAAATTGACATGTGCTTGGGCAGAAACCTGTTCCTCTCTTGGAATTAATCTACTGTAACAATTTTCAGTGATAAATCTACTACAGACTTTTCCCCAGGTAAAATTACAGGACAAGGTTTGCAAAATAGTTATTGTAAGGTAATGCTATCAGTTAGTGAGACTAAGGACAAGTAAAGAACTTAAAAAGGACTTCAGACATTAGCATTTGAAAATAACATCTGAAATAGAAATATTTACATCCATGAATTATTATTTCAAGTATTACAATCTTAAATCTGATTAAGATAAATATTTTATGTTGTATGTAATGCACCTTCAGATCATGTTGTCAGATATCTATATGGTTCATAACTGAATTCATCAGAAATGTCTGCAGGTGAAGCAGAAAGCTCAATGCTCTTGCTTTCTAATACAGGTATATGAGTTCTGTTAGCGCAAATAGTGAAGTATTGTCCTTATTCTTTCAGTTAGGATGACTCCACCTAAAAGCCTCCACATATGTACCTCTTATTCACATAAATTTACAGTACAAGAGAGACAGATTGTAGGTAGAATATATTTCAGCTAAGCTAGCATCCTTGGCATTACAGACTAAATTCATACATTCTCTGCTTTGACATATATTTGCTCTTCAGTTAAAGCAGGAACCTCCTGCTTGTTGTTTTCTCTTCTGTTAACCATTCACATGAAGGGCCAGATCTTTGATTATTTAGACATCAAGAAAATAGATATTGGACTATAGAGCTGTGAGCAAACAGTAATTTCTGCCAGCAAACATCAGCAAGAGAAAGCAGTTCCCATCTATCAGAGAGAAAGGGGCAGTTCACATTAGGGACCTGCTGAATAAAACCTCAAGATAAGGGTCACTCCAATTAGAAGAATGTGTTCAGAAGCCTACTGGAATTTGAAGGTTTCTGTTTCACCAAAGCACCAGAATATTTATTTGAAGGAAGAACATATTTATTCCCTAGTCTGTTCATAAAACTGCAAGAACTAGGTTTAAAATTAAGCCAAAATGTGTTATTGCCAAGCAGCTCCCAGAGATTTTACAGCATGTAATGCTTAGAAGGGAAATTCAGGAGTGGTTTTAACTCCTGAGTTTCAAAGAATTTAAGCAATTTGCACATCTTCTTCAGTACTATGGATTTATTAATATAAAATTACTACACTTTTCAGTATTCACTATATTGCTGCTTGCATAATTGAAGTAGGCTAGGATACGTATACATTTCACCTTGTCCTGAGGGAAACAGTTGTGCAAACAGACTGTTGTTGCACCATGATTCAGCTGATTCTGAAGAGATTAAAATTACAGAGCTCTGAAAGATTCAGAAACAAGACATCTCTGCAGTGAGAGGCTTTACTGCATTTATGAGTGGGTTCTAAAATAATTCATGAATTTTGACATTCCTGTACAGTTAATGGAATTCTGGTTTGGGGGATAAAGGGAAGTTCACAGTCCATCCTGTTTTACTCACTACCTTTCTTGCTTCCTTGAACCTAAGCCATTTACAGAGTGCTGACATCAATATGGAAGACACAGCATTTAACATTTTGCATTAATGAAGATGAAAATAAATGGAATGATGTCAGAATACCTGAATAACATGACTTCATTTGATCCTGGAAGATAGAAGTTTTTGATAAAGACAAAAACAAACAAATATCTTCCACATTTTTTTCTGCCCATAGATTTACTTGCCTGAACTGTGGCATGGGATTGAGAAGGCTGTCAGTAGCAGTGTTGTAGCAAAGCCAGCACTGTATCTTGCAAATGACTTGTCATTCTGGCAGGCCGGTGGGATGTTGAGTCACTTCCGTAGAATCTTGAGTAGAGCTAATGCAGCACTCAACAGAAAGCTATCCTCCTGTGGACAGCTGCATAAAGAGGCCGCACAAAGAAAGCTGCAACCTCCAGGCACAACTTGAACCAGGAAACTGGTTGATAAAACTCATCCAGTTTTGCTGAGGAAGATAAGTGCTATCACAGTATCAGCTATTTTAATAATTAATTTGGAAAACAAAACAAAACAACAAAGATTGTTAATGGATTTATAAGGGCCTGCAGGAAGATAGATAACACTAGATCAAGTGAAAAAATTTCTGCCCATTTTTCTGTGTCTGTGCCGTGTACACAGACAGGGCACTGAGATGTCATGGAAATCATGAGAAATTTTGGTTCATTTGATGAGACAGGTAGTCACTAGTTACTGCTCTCATGTACTTCTTCCACTAATCTTCATACTTGTTTCCCTACACTTCAGTACCTGTTGGTGCTATGAGCTGTGGCTCATGAAGAAGGGTGAGAGGAAAATAGATTGAATCTCCTTGCCTTGGCAAATCTGCAACTGTTACTGATTTTGGATATATTAGAGTAACCACTCTGAATAATATATTTATCCATGGCCTTCTACATTAGACTTACCACTTCATCAACAGTAAGTAGTTTTTTCAGTAGACCTTCAAGGCTAGCTGACTGCCGCCAAGTTTCACCAGTATTTTGTGCAGGGGAAAGATCTGTCATACAAAAACAAAATAAACAAACAAAAATACTGCAGTTACAAAATGAAAATTTTACCTTTAGGTGCCTTCCAATTCAACTATGCTGTGATTCTAAGAGTCATGTTGGAGTTCATATTGGAGCATCTTATAGAGATGTTCTTCCCTCATGAACAGTTGATTGCAGTGGAGGGAAAGACATTTAAAATTTTAAACTGAAAGAGAGGAGACTTATGTTAGACATTAGGAATTAATTTTTTTACTCAGAAGGTGGTGAGGAACTGGCACAGACTGCCCAGAGAAGCTGTGGGTGCACCATCCCTGGAGGTATTCAAGGCTAGGTTAGATGGGATCCTAAGCAGCATGAGCTGGTGGTTGGCAACTCTCTCTGTGGCAAGGGGACGGAACTAGATGATCTTTAAGGTTTCCTCCAATATAAACTGTTCTATGATTCTATGAATACAAATGCCACTCAACCTAGGACACCTCGGTTTTCCTAACTTAAAAATGTCCTCTGCAGAATATTAGAAAAAAAGAAAAGATGCTTTACTTGTACCTATGTAGCTGCAGGTTGATGAAAAAAAGTTAATTTGGAAAATCTGCCAGAAGGAAATAGGATACACGAGGATATGTGCTGCCAAAGCTCAACTTTGGGAGAGTAAGTTGACAGCAGTAAAATATTTTTAACAGTCAGCTCTCCCACAGCTGAATATGAAAACATGTGGATTAGTCATAAAATAGGAAGTGCCCATGTTTCTACTTTTTAAAGAGACCTCTTACAAAAAATAATTGTGTTTTTATGTAAGACATCTACAGAAAGACTGCTGCATAAGTGTTCTTGGGTACAGTTACATTTAGTGTACCCACTTTCCTGATCACATTTTGGTTTTCCTACTGAAATGTTTGTTTTTGCTATTGCTACCTCTCAAGGGAAGAAAGTGCTAACCTCAAGAATTGGAACTGCAGAGATTGAAATTTCTTCAAACAATACATAATATATTTTGAAGGAATCTAAGTGCCAGTAGAACACCATGATTTTTTTAATTGCCTGTTTACTTCTTTCAGTCTCCATCTCATGCCTTGTATTGATGAACAAAGAAAAACAAAGAAGAAACAGCAATGTCCATAACAAAAGTGTGCTTCCTTAAATGAAGGTTCATAAAGAATTCTGCATGTCAGGCAAACATGACATTACAAAGGTAGCAGTGGGTAAGCACCTAAACACATGCTACAGTCAAGAAATGTGATATGTAGAACTCATGTTACTATATGAGGGAATGAAAGTGTATCATTTCTGGTAGTCTTTTGGTACTTTAAACAGGAAGTTTCAGTGACACGGACAGAAAAGAAAACTTCATAACACCTACCTGAAAAAAATTAAGAGGAATTTGTTTTCAGAACTGAAGAAAAAATGTTATTTAGTGCTAGTATACTCTAAAACAGATAATTGAACTTTGAAGAATAACAGACTGCAACTAAATCAAGATATTCAACCTAAATTTTATTGAAATGTTTGAGTCTAGTTTAAAAGTAGCAAATAACATCACTGAATTCTTATGAAGTTCCTATTAAATCTTTGAACATATGATGTTTATGGCCTCTGCCTACCATTTTGGCATGACTCCTTGCTTTACTGCTTATGGAACAATCTTCTGTAAGTCTTTCTTTCTACAAATCTACCTACAATTTGCATCAAATTACCTCTTTTTTTTTTTTTTAAATATTTATTACAAGTTTCTTATCACAAAAGCTTCATAGGCACATGGAAAAATGAATCTTTAACTCACTGCTTATTCTTTGTTCTGCAAAGAGTAAATCACAAGATCGCAGAAACGCTGAGGCTGGAAGGGACTTTTCAGGTCATCTAGTTAAATGAAATACAATGTTCACTTTGAACATAACAAAACTTCTGAAATATATTTTCAAAAGCTTTGAAAGCTTTTGAAAATGTATAGCTATATTTAATTCACTTTTGGTAGGCAAAGAGAAAGCACAGTAACATTCTCTTTCTGCCTTGCACGTTGCATGAGAAGTAGAAACCAGCAACTGCTGCCTAAAGATAATGGCAAGAAAACAGATCACACTGAACAAACACGCCACAGCTGACACTGTTTCAGAACATTTTCTCTTTCAAAAATATTAGTAAGCATGTTTCACTGTTGCTTACATTGTTGCATTTCACTTTAACCAATTGCTGATGAGTGTTATTAATGACATAGGCCAGGGAAAAAAGCATTCCTGAATTTTCTTTGTCGCCATGGTATTTTCAGTGAGCTGACCTTGGCTGGCTCTAAAATGCTCACCCTGCTACTCTCTCTTTACCTCTCCTCAACCAGGAGAATTGACAGGAACCGCCAATTAGCCTCATAGGCAAAACAGATTCAACTATGAGAAGCTTAATTAAAAAATAAAACAGGACACTGAGAAACCAAGCTATGACCTTTCCCCACTCCTCCCTTCTTCCAGCCTCAACCTCAACTGTCTGCTTTGGGCTCTGACTCTTCCATTGCAAGAAGGATGGGTACTTAAAGCTGCGGTTGGTCCATTAATATTTCATCTCTGCCACACCTTCCTCACACTCTTCCTCCACTCAAGTATGTGGCTCTTCAATAAAACCCTCCAGCATGAGTCCTTTCCATGGGCTACCATTCATCACGCAAAGGCTGCTCCATCAAAGGTCTCCCACAGGCTGCCTGGGGTCTCCTGCAAGACCCTCCATGGACTGTACTTCCTTTACGCCTCGCCCACTGCCGCCAAGAGGCTCCCTTTATAACTGCATGTGGAGATTAGCTTAGCGTGGTGCCCATGGGCTGCAGGGGACAGCCTCTCCTGGGCTGCAGGCAGCTGCTGCTCTGTGCCTGGAGCTCCTCCTTCTGCACTGATCTTCTGGGCTGTGGGGCTGTTCACTCACATTTATGTACTTACCGTTCTCTTTTTTAAACATATCACAGAGGCACCAGCAGAGTTGCTGACGGGTTCGACCTCAGCCAGCAGCAGGTCTGACTGTTGCCAAGCGATGCCTTTGCCTCATACAGGAGCACCTGGACCCTTCTCACAAAGGATCCCCCGCTGCCAAAACCCAATACAACATGCTACAAAACTCAAGGGTTTATGTCACTCATAAATCATGATTATTTAATTTTAAGCCTAATTATTGCATCTCCAGGAGAAAGCTGGGGAAAAACTATATCCTTCCATTCAATAAATGCACAGAGGTAGGTTGGCACAGCCGAACTCGTGCGGAAGGCCCCGGGAGGCATTCGCTGAGGGTGGCTGTGACCCAGTTCCTGAGCTTCATTGAGCAGATCCCAGCCCAGCAGGCTGCAAAGAGCCAGATTCTGGAGATGCATCTGAAATTCAACCAGGTTTAGTCACGCTGCTAATAATAGCCCAGCCACCGCAAAGGGCAGAGAGGTGCAGTAACTTCAATCCCTGCCTCGCCTGAAGAAAAACGGAGGCCCTTACAGAAGTACATACGCGCCTACGTATTAAAAATTCTAACAGTTACAACGTTTAAGCTCCTAGGACAACGTACTTAGCTTCTTAAAGAACATTCCACGACAGCTAGCCGACTTGATACCTCTACATTTCCGCCAGAAATCCCAAGCATGCTTCCCGAGAGCCGAACGTCCCCACTACCCCACACTGAACCCTGAAAAACTGCCTACCCAAACCCACCCGCCCTAAG
>VXAB01002136.1:1567-37973 GCA_013399175.1 Odontophorus gujanensis
TTGTGGTGAGGAGGAGGTCAGCCTCTTCTCCCAGATAACTAATGACAGGGCAAGAGGGAATGGCCACAAGTTGTGCTGGAGAAGATTTAGATTAGATTTGAGGAAAAATTTTTTCTCTGAAAGAGTGGTCAGGCACTGGAATGGCCTGCCTAGGGAGGTGGTTGAGGCACCATCCCTAGTGCTGTTCAAGAAGCGTTTAGATGAGGTGCTAAGGGATTTGATTTAGTAGCTTAGTGCGTAGGGATGGTGATAGGAGGATGGTTGGACTAGATGATCTTGTAGGTCCATTCCAACCTAATGTAACTATGAATCTATGAATCTAGGACCGTTATACTCAATCCTTAGTGCCCTCTACAGTCCATGAAAGGAAATAAAACCACAGAATCAGAATTTAGGCATTACAAGCAACCTCTGGAGATCATCTAGACCAACCCCCTGCTGAAGCAGGTTCCCTGTAGTAGGTTGCAGAGGAAATTGTCTAGATGGGTTTTGAATATCTCTAGAGAAGGAGACTCCATAACCTCTCTGGGTAGCTCCTCCCAGTGCTCTGTCATCCTCAAAGTGAAGATGTTCTGCCATCTGTTCATATGGAACTTCTTATGTTCCAGCTTGTGACTCCTTGTCCTGCTATTGGGCACCACTGAAAAGAGCCTTGTCCCATCCATTTGACTCTTGTCCTTTAGAAATCCATAAGCATTGATAAGATCCCCCCTCAGTCTTCTCTTCTCCAGGTTGAACAGTTACGGGTCTTTCAGCCTTTCCTTAAAAGAGAGACGCTCAGGCCCTCATCATCTTTGCAGCCCTCAGTTGGACTCTTTCTAGGAGGTCTTCACCTTTCTTGAACTGTGGACACAGTACTCCAGATGTGGACTCACCAGGGCAGAGTAGAGAGGGAAGATCACCTCCCTTGACCTGCTGGCCACGCTCTTTTTAATGCACCTCAGGATCCCATTGGCCTTCTTGGCCACCAGTGCACACTGCTGGCTCATGGCCAACTTGTCATCCACCAGGACACCCAGGTCCTACTCTGCACAGCTCCTTTCCAGCAGGTCAGCCTCTAACCTGTACCGATGTAGGGTGATACTCCTCCCCATGAGCAGGACACTACACTTGACCTTAAGATTTCTCTCCGTCCAACTCCCCAGACTGCCCAGGCCTCACTGAATGGTAGCACAGTCTTCTGGTGTGTCAGCCGTTCTTTCCAGCTTTTTGCAATCAGCAGACTTGCTGGAGGTGCATTCTATCTCTCCATCTAGGTCACTGATGAAGATGTTGAACAAGAGCAGACCCAGTACTGATCTCCTGGGAGCTCTGCTAGCTACAGGCCTCCAGCTAGATTCTGTGCCACTGACCACAGACCTCTGAGCTCTGCCAGTCAGCCAGTTCTCAATCCATCTCACTGTCCACTCATCTACTCCATACTTCACAGGCTTACCTAAGAGAATGTTATGAGAGACAGCCACAGAAGCCCCGATGAATTCAAGGTTCACAACATTCACTGCTCTCCCCCTCATCTACTAGCCAGTCTTTCCACCATGGAAGGCTACCAGATCAGCCAAGCATGATTTCCCCTTGGTTCACTACTCCTGGTAACCTTCCAATTGCTTGAATATGACATTCAGAATAAGTTGCACCATCACCTTCCCAGGACAGAGGTAAGTCTGACTGGCCTGTAGTCTCCCAGGCACTCCTTGCCATTTTTGAGGACTGAAGTAGATGGCTTTCTTCTAGTCTTCAGGCACCTCTCTTGCTCTCCATGACCTTTCAAAGACGACAGAGAGCTGTTCTGGCAATCACTTATGCCAGCTCTCTTAGTGCTCCTGGGTGCATTCTGCTGAGGCCCATGGACACGTGTGCATCGAGTTTGCCTAGATGACCTCTGACCAGATCCTCCTTGACCAAGGTTAAGTCTTCCTCAGGCTCTACCTTTTATTTCTAGGGTGCTATCTCTAGGGTCAAGGAGCAGCCTCAGCAATAAAGACTAAAGCAAAGGAAGCATCTATAATACTCCCTTTTCAGCATCCTCCATTACCAGGGCATGCACCACACTCAGCAGCAGGCCCACATTTTCCCTAGTCTTCATTTTGGACCTCACCCTCAAGTGCTTCAGTTTAAAGCCCACCTCCCTATGTTGAGCAGCCTGCTGCCAAAGATTGCCCTTCTTCTCCTAGATGGGTGTATCCTATCCCTCCCTGATAGGTTATAACCAATGTTCTTCACTTGAACTCACAGGGCTTTATTAGCTTCTTTGAATCTGCACACGCTCCTGCTTCTGGTGCATTGATGCTCACATGAAAGAGCGATAGCGGATTGCAGTCCCTCCCCTTTACAAGCTGTGGAACTCTCTTGGCAGTGTCCCAGATCTTGCCTCCCAGGAAGTCGTAAATCTCTCCAGATTTCTTCCCAGGCTGGCAGAGGGAAGCCTCAGCGCCTTTTAACAGGGAATCACTCACTACAAGCACTTGCTTCTTTTTACACTATCCACTGCAGGTTGTTGGAACCATTCCTTCTTGCAAATGCTGATCACGGGCATCATGGGCATCTATAGCTGTAAGAGCTTCATACCATTTTTTATAGTGAAGTTGGAGGATGGGGACTGAAGTACAGCCCTACTGTTGTGGGTCACTTGAAACTGAGGTGCCTTCTTCTCAGAGTTGTCTGCCGCAGGAGTATGATCCTCAACAACCTATCTATGTCTGTCTCAATACCTTTAATACTACAAACACTGGTTCTTGCAGCTCAGCTGCTGTTGGTCTGCCCATGTCAGTATACGATACCGCGCATCAATCTCTCTTTGCTGTATACATTTCAGCCCAGCAATATCCTCATGCAGCCTGCCCAAAAAGATGGCCCAGCAAGGGACATCTGTACTTGCGTCACCCCCCTCTTCCCTCAGGCATTTGAGGGACTTTACAGATTCTAAAGCACCCCACAGCCAAAGGTCTGGCACTCCACAGGCATCCTGTCTCAGGTGCACATGTCAGCTGGTCAGGCTGTGACCCCCCTAGGCTGGGTTTCTGCCTCGGCCCGGCTGTTGCGGCAGTGGTGACCATGTTAGTTTCAACAGTATGCGGCCCTCTGTTGCTCCCAGATAGAAGAAAGCCGTCCGCCTCGCATCCTCCGGACGCGATCTGCCAGTCCCTTGCCGTCGCGCGGCTCCCGCAGCGCCTGTCCTGGTCGCTTGCGCTCCCTAGGGGCTGCCTTCGTATGTGCGCCTCTGCTGCCGGCCCAGCCCTGCCGCACTGCTGGCTCGCAACGGGACTGCCAGCTGCGGGCGACCCCACGCGGCTCTCCCCGCGACCCGGCGTCTTCTCGGCTTTGGAAGCCCCTGTCACGGGGTGACCTCGCGCATCACCGCAGAACGCGCTGCAGAGGTGCCGCCTGCCTCTTAGAAAATAACGCAAGAAAACCCACCATCCAATGACCTTCTGAATCAGTCACGACAGTAGAAAAAGGCATCATCCACAAGATGTGCATTATTTGTATAACTTCAGTTTGCTTCTCCCTTTTTTAACTATAAGAAGAGCTGAAATAGGAGCAAAGAAAGGTTGGAGTAAAGCTTGATGCCCTTTGGATTTTCAATTATAAAATTCATTGTAAGGATTCTAAAAATAATGCTGTTACCAAAATGAGGCCTCCAAGAGCACAGAAACATCTGATCAATCTTGAATTTAATATTACATATATTTCTATTTCTTTTCATGCTTATATTTATTTAAATATCTCTCTATAGATACAAATATGCTTTAGCACTTTCTTAACACCAAAGTGTGTGCACACTGCGTAGCCCATGTGTCATGCACTGCCCTGCACATTTCCTATCCTCAGAAGCATGTGTTACCAGAACAGTTCATGATGATGACTGGCAGAGAATTAAGCAGAGCAGTGTTACTCATGGCTTTATCCTGGGCACTCCGGCCTTGCTGCGTTCAATGGAAACCAAACTACATAGTACAATTTACAGAATGAATCTGCACTGCAAATCCAGTTAAACCTAAAAAACCCAATGTTTTTAGATACTGATTTGTAGCAGATAAAGAATCCTTAATCCCCAATGGCACAGAAGATTTTTGTTGGCTCAAGTAAAGCTATGACAACCAGGCTGCATTTGGCTGGCTCATACTGTGGATGTATCATGCATGGTCAAAAAAGTCCCAATAAAGTTTTCACAGATCTGAGATTTTACAAGATGTGTGGAAAAAAAATGCAGCAGGTTTAGTTTTCAAAACACTTCCAAAAACACCATTGTGTCACAGCACAAGATTTCCACCTGGCTCTTCCAGTAACAGAAACTTCCAGCAAGTTGGATACAGCATGTCCAGGAAATTAGTAAGTACATATAAAGGTTACTGGAGAATTCATGCTGTATGTAGAGGAAAAAAAAAAAAGAAAAGAAAAAAAAAAAACCGCTTCCAGGAAACATTATAACCCCAGAATTTACAAATGATGAAAGGATAGTTAGAAGTTACATTGTGTGAATCACTCAGCAGCTTCCTTAGAAAGATTCTAGGTCACTGATGCATCCAGTGCAACAAATACTTTACTGAACCCTTGTCTTCACCAAACACACTCAGCATACACAGGCTGCTGGCAGGGGAAATGCTTTGCTTTCATGCAAGTAACTCTCCCATTTCCCATGCCAGTATTAATTCTCAGCACATTTCTCTGCACTGTATCTAACTTTATTATTCTGGAATTTGGGGCTGGATCTTTGGAGCAACAACATTCCCATTCCTCTGCTCACTCCTCCTTTGAAAGTGTGACAAAGGACAGTGAAGCTCATCCACTCCACCACTCTGACATGAAATTCCATTTAAACTAACTTCAATGCTGTACAGATATGTATATAAACTTTAACAATTAACTAGTGATTTAACGTTAGCAAAGTTGATGGTTCAGATGTCCTTACAATATTTTGATGCTACATCTGCAGCCGCTGGCACTGAGGTCGTGTAGACACTGATGAGATTAATTCCCTCCTGAGGTTCCTCCCTGTTCTGGATATCTGGAATGAACCCAAGTGAAACATTGGATTCTTCACTACAAACCACCACACCATGACAAGCAAAACAGACTTTGAATGATGTGATCTTACACTGGCATATCCTTTCCTGTTCCTTCCAAGGTTCTCCAGTTTCTCACTTATCTCCTTGTAACTGAGATACAGAATTAAACAGTGCCTGGCTCAATTAGCACACCAGCACACAGATAGAAATTAACAGAAATGGTCATTTAAAGGTAACCTCAAAGAGGTGTTAAAGAAAGTGTAGATTTACAAAGCAAGCAATTAGGTGCCAAAATTACACCGAGCATTAACACACATAATGAGGTCTTGTAAAGCATTCCAGTTGTGTGATGGCGGTCATGCCATCCCTGTTTGGCTGAAAGGAGCACGCACACAGCACAGGAGGAGTACAGGGACTTGCCATGCTCAGCACTGCCCAGCCTGGATGCAGCCCGTGGTGTGTGTTCCCTGCTCTCTGCTCCAGACATGCATGGATGTAGCTCTCAGTCAGGGATACAGTGGGGCTGCCCTCCCTGCCAACCCTTTGCTTTCGTGGATCTTTTAATTAATTAATATCTGCGATATCTCTGCTGCTCTGCTGATCTAAGTAGCCAGCAGCTCCAGCAGCTGCTGGGGACAGCAGGATGCACAGAAAAGGTAATCATAGAATCACACAATTGTAGCAGTTGGAAGGGGCCTCTAGAGATCATCTAGTCCAACACACAGTGTTACAAGGTCTGTTTTTGCAAGAAAGCATATTAAAAAAATCCCTCCTTTACCTTTCTCCCCTGACAAAACGAGTCAAGAACTTTCCTCTTTCAGTCAGTAAGGCTTAGGAAAGATAGAAATGGATAGGTGGGAATGTCACTGATACTGTAAATGGAACTACAAGCAAATTGTGCAGGGGCTTTAAGGATGATGATATTAAGAGGCTGTAGACAGCAGCTGACTGAATCAGGGCTTATTTTGATTTATGCAACTGAACTGGGCACCAGGAAATGAAAAATACAACTGTCACCTCTAGTAAGACATGAATTTACCAGAAATAGGCCGTATTGAAGCCTTCTCTTCTAGTTTGGTTACACAGCATACAAAAGCATCCACTAACCATAGAGACATTGAATCACATAACGTTTTGTGTTGGAAGGGACCCTAGTGCCGTGGGCAGGGCTGCCCCCACCTGCACAGGCTGCCCAGGGCCCCATCCAACCCGACCTCGACCACCTCGAGAGATAGGCACCCACAGCTCCTCGGGATGCCAGTGCTTCATCACCCTTTGAGTAAAGAGCTTCTTCCGAATACCTACCAAAACATCTTTTCTTTTAAAGTCGCTCCCCTTGTCCTCTCGTTAACAGACCATACAAAAAGCTGACCGCATTCACAAGTTCCCTCTAAGTACCGGAAGGATAGCGATACTAACAACTACAGCTCCTCAGCTCCAATAAATTCAGGTGGTCCCACTGCGCCGACACTGTCCAACCCCAGATCAAGCAGGGACAGCTCACTCACCGACCTGCCCGCCTAGGGGACTCCTCACAGAGATAAACTTCTACNTGGGAGGTGTGGAGTCACTCGCTGGAGGTGATCAAAAACCGTGTAGTTGTGGCAGTGAGGGCGTGCTCAATAGCCGTGGTGATGACGGTTGGACTATATGATCTCATTGTTTTTTCCAGCCCTTATGATTATTTAATTTATGTGATGAACTCCTAGCAAAAACAAACAAGTAATGAAAAAGTGACATAAAACAGTAATTGTTTTGTGTGCGTGTGTCTACATGTGCACATCAGTTTTTCTGAATACTCAAACTTCTTTGTCAATAGTGTTTCCTCCATAAAAAGTGGCTGAGATGTTTGACGTGAAGGCCTGGGCTGTGTACATTGTGGAATGGGCTGCCAAGGACCCCTATGGCTTCCTCACTACAGTGATCCTGGTTCTCACTCCCCTGTTCATCATCAGTGCAGCACTGTCGTGGAAGCTTGCAAAAATGATTGAGACCAGGGAGCGAGAGCAGAAGAAGAAACGGAAACGCCAAGAGAACATTGTAAAAGCCAAACGAGCAAAGAAGGATTAAGTGGGCTAGAAGGGCCTTCCTTGGGCAGAGAATTTACTTTATTAATGAAGCACTGCTGTACATTTTGTGTTGTAACCATCCTTTGATACTTGATGCTGTTATTTCTTGAATTATGAAATTTAACTTCTTGAGAATATTTTTTTCTGCTGAAATCATGTGTGTTAGAAGTTACCCCAATGACACAGTCACTTCATCTCCTGCTTATGTTTCTGTGCAGACTGCTTCTCTAAATTTGCATGTTATATTTAAAAACAGAATAGTCGGGGGAGCATTAGGGACATATCTTTTTCCTTAGCTGAGCTATGACTCAACAAGAGTCAAATTATGGGGATAATGTAAATGACTCCTTAATGCTATGAACTTTGATTTCTTAGTGTAGCACACCCTTCTTCATTGGAGCAGTAGTTCACATTGTGCTTACATGTATTTGCAGTTCCTGGTTTAACTGGACTACAGGAAGGGAGGTTCTGGTACACCTGCAGCAGAGCTGTGGTGCATTTGGCTTCTGAGCTTCTTGTTTGCTGTTGTGTTTTACTGGCACACTTGAAGGCATGCAGCATGTATGGCTCTGGTTCATTCACTGCATGCCCATCAGGTCTGCAGTAGCTCAGCTGGTGGGGCTTGTCTGCACCAAGAACCAAACTGACTTCTCCTGTTTCCCATACCATTCCAACCTACCCTATTAGCAGTTTTCAAATTCAGCCCAAACTCTGGGAAACTGATTGTCTTCAGTACCTTCATTTGTATGAGGCTACTTATGTTCTACAGAGTACACTACAGTGTTGTGTCATTTTCTTTAATTATTGCCTGAACAGTCCACTTCCAACTCGTCTGCCTGCAGAAGCTTTTCTGCTTCAAAGAATAGCCATAAATGGGATCAGATGAAAGGCCCAGGGGGCCTTGAGTTCTGTCTTTGTGACCTGTAACAGTTGGCTTTGAGAGACTACCCAAGTAGGATATGCATGCTGGTGACAAGTTCTTCCTACTTGCTAGCACTCCAGCTACCTGTGCTTTAGGACCTTCTGAGTTTACATGCTATCATTTTATTTTTGCAGCCCTTGAAGATCTGCCGTACTCCAGATTACAAAATGCTGGCATAGCAGAAAAAGTCCATGTGAGGCTTCTGTTGTAAATATGCCAAAATTTTTAACCTTAATTCCAATTCACATTTTTCTAACAAATGATTAATTTTTTCAAAGCCTGACTTCTGTCAGCCTAATTCTTAAGATTCAGTGGAAGTCATTAGGTTTTTAGACTTAGCATATTTCTAATGGCAGCACAGAGCTGTGCTTTCTAGCAACTAGTCCATTTTATGGTTAAAAATAAAATCTTACGTCCCATTCAGCAGAAACCTATAGAGCTGGCTGGTAACAGCTGGATAAGGGGGAAGCTTTACTGAAAAGACTTGAAGTAAGCCTGCAACCAGTACCTGATGACCATCTTTCAGTTCTGATGGTCAGAATAGCAAGTGTTATTAGAATTATGTTTTGGCACTTCATGGGTACATGAGATTAAATCACCACTCTTGCAAATGTTGTCAAATGTGTTTGTATTCCACCTTTGATACCTAGATAGTTTAAAATGCGTATCTACATTGTTTAAAATAAATTTGATACTTTTTTCAAAGGAGAATTTTTCAAAAAATTGTGTGCCTTTTATTTTGACCTAAAGTTCTCAAACATTTCTAAATAAAATTAATTTTTGGGGTCGTTATCAGGAATAATATCTAAGAACCACTTAGTTATTTTTTATTTGCCTTACTAGATGCTTCCAACCTCTATTAAAATAGCAATAAACCGTTTAACTCAGATTGCATCTAGCTCATGCTTATTGCTGGTACCAACTCAAACATTACTGAAATAAGTTAATTCCTTTATTAAAGTAGATCACAAGAACGTTTCTAAAATTACTGCACTATCACAGTGATTCCTGTTACTGAAATGAACTTTCCTGTCCAATTATCAGAAGCTTGGAAGTTCAGCATAATGGTATTGCCGTGGACTTAACAGGAATTAAGAACTACTTTTAACACCTGTGTTTGAAGAGATAACACATGTGCACTACAATCACCTGAAATATACTACATCAAAAACGGTGTTAAAAAAAAAAAAAAAAAAAACATCTTCAAGAAAAAAGCAATTCAGACTCATTTCAGAAAGTTACCAAGAAAACTTATCTTTAATGATTTTAATGAATAACCATAGTAATGCTGGAGAATGAACTTTCTCAGTACCACATCCGATCGATCTTCCACTGAATTAGAATATTTTATAGTAGTCTGGCACAATGAAGCCTCTCTGAACAATTATGCAAAAATAAACAAAACTTGGTTTTAATACTACTTTATTGCACACTCTATATAACAGCTGCTTATGTTGCCTATTAGAGCATTTATCCATTGGCAACATCTGGCCATGAAAAGGGGTTATGTATTTTTACTACTGTCACTGCTTGGTGGCATCCAGGAACCCGGCTGAAAGGTACTCGCAGTGCTTGTTGGGTCTTGGGATGGCTCTTTCTTTCCATAGTAGGGAGCTGACGCGTGGCCTTTAACCTGAGTGTGAACTGGTTCTGCAACAAGTCCCTCCTTGTATTCCTTGGTCTGAAGGAGTTTATCCTTTTCATACATATCTTTGACTTTCTGTTTCATTTCTTGTCTGTAATTCTCATTCTTGAGTATCTCCTAAAGACAAAGTAGAAAGATAATTACATAAAACAGAAGGAAATGCAGTGCATTATATTGGAAAGAAACATTTTAAATGGTGATTGTCTTTCTTGTTATCCAAATATTCAAGTACATCGGTAAAATGAAATGTAGAAAAACAGTCAGTTTTGTTACAACCAAATTCAGCCCTTGTTTACAATGTTAATGTGTTGATTTGTTGAAGAAAACCTGTATAGTGATGTCCCAATTTCACTATTCTACTGATCAAAAAGAAAAAGTAATTAAACAGTTATCAACAAATGCACTGAGAATAAATTACCCTTAACACTGTTTTCTGTGTAGGACTTAGTACTAAATAGCCATTTATCGTTGGTGTTTCTTCCTGTATCTCAA
The DNA here is from genome assembly GCA_013399175.1 of Odontophorus gujanensis. NCBI lineage: Eukaryota > Metazoa > Chordata > Aves > Galliformes > Odontophoridae > Odontophorus > Odontophorus gujanensis. The sequence continues at coordinate 11,702 of VXAB01002136.1, forward strand.
AAGGCCTATGACTTTAGGCATCAGTCCTAGGGTGTAGTTTTGAGATATGAAGATGGACAATTTTGTCTCTTGTTGGTATATAAGCCCAAATCAAAGCTAATAAATAGTAAGATAACCTTAAGGAGTTATGACAGACAGAAAATTATTGAGATGGGACTTGTAATTCAGGAGAAAACCAAACAAACTCTGCTAGCATAAAGAAAATAAAGCCGCAGAACTGCCTGAGGTAAGCCCTGCTCCAGAGATCCGTAACACAGCTTTGCACGGCCAACAAATCTGCTGCTGATGACTTCTTGGCCAACAAAAACCAACCAGGTATTACAGCATGGACACCATGTGTGCAAGTACTTAGGCTGGCTGAATGTCGACTCTACCTATCTACCTGGCATGTTAGCTAAAATAAACATAGTGCCTTCATAACACTGTAAAGTCATACCTACTGCCCTTGCACAAGTAGAAGAAATGCAGATTAAAGTTACGTAGTGAAGACTGAAGACACTACCCTATCTGATGCACATTCCTACTGCAAAGCCAAAAAATTTCCATGGCGTGTTCAGAGAAGGCTTGTACAGCTTGCTGATTCAACATTATAGAACTGTACTGAAGCATTACTGGGTACAGGTTAAAGCTGGAAATTCACTAATAAAGCTGACCCTGTGAACTGCAATTTGGCTGCTTCCACTAAGGAATACTGAGGCTATTAGTTGAAGCAAGTGTAATTATTGGCCTGTCCACAAGAATAACAGAAAAACAGCTGCTTCAGAGGAACATACAAAGAACTCCCAAAGTAAACACAAAGAAAACAGACATGGAAAATACAGACATTCTGTCTTTTATCTGTTGGTATATGCCTCCAAGCAGAGGGCCATACTCAAATGAAAATGCCATCAAGTATAACGAGGTCAAATTTTCAACTATGAGTATAGCAAAATCTCTTCAGTACATCTCAATTCTCTCCTTGTTCACTATGTGCCTGTATAAATTGACCATGATCTTATTGATTTCAGTGGGATTACTCCTATGGTGTTGTATTACATCACTACTAAGAAACAATGGAATAGTACCTCTCTGGTATCTGAAGACCACACTGAAATCTCTGCTAGAACAGCATGAAATGATGCACTAAAACAGGAATGTAATTCACTTAATCTGAACGGCTACTTAATAACTTCGAAACTTCTTGAGGAATTCCTTCTACAGAATCACCTGATAGAGCTGTAAGTAAATTCCAGTGCTTTAAGTCAATTTTACATGATGATGATGTAATAATCATCTGGTTTTCAGACTCAGCTGAAGGTCTTTTATCAACTTTCAGTGGTCTAAGTATAGTTGCTATCTAAATAAATTCAAAAAACCATCAACTTGCTTCATTGTACACATTTTAAAGAAATTATTACATGCAATTTTATAGAAGGAATCACCCTTGATACACACTAGGAAGGATCTTTATAACCTTCCAAATATGACTTCAGACTATCTGCATGGCTCAAGACACTTAAACACAGTGAAAGTTGGAACAGTTCCTTCTGAGATACCTTTTGGTGCTGAGGGGCTTCCTATGCACTGCTGAACAGCACTGCAGCAGACATCTGGTGGGCTCTGCTGTCCACAACAAGCAATCCATAAACCTGCATGCTACCAGAGCCCTCGTCTCCTCCTTTCAGCACACCTGTATGCAATGACATTTTCACTTAAAAGGCTCTATTGGCACCCAGCTCTTTTCTGTTTGTTATGCTCTACTGGGTGACTTGGGGTAGAACTTTTTTTTTTAATTTTAGTTTATCTTGACAGATTTAGAGTAGTATACATCCTCTGTAAGACGAAATATTTTAGAAAAATGAGTAACTTCACTATCAACTGCTCCAAAAACATACCACTGAAGCTGCCTGCTGAAACATAAAAGCGCAAGAACATCATGTGTTCTGACCTACAGGGGAAGTAAAACTTTACTCAGCCCAATGCAAATAGCTTTTTATCTTCCAGATAGCAATCGTTTTCTAAACTATTTCTAACCAATATACAATACAAACCCTCTGGACCTGCACTTCTCAGGAGACACACTGAATCTATGGAGTATCGGAACTGTCCTTTCTAATTTTTATTAGGAAAAATCTAAGGATTGGGATTTTGCTGGGGTATAAATAAATGCCTGAGAACAACAAGCCATGTTTTATACCAGCTGAGATCTCTACATCTAGGTGTTAGTTTTTGAAATGCAGCTATTACCAGAATTAGAAACAAAACATAAATGATGTGGCCAGAACTGTCTGACTACAAGGTCTACAGCTTATTTTGAAGTGGAATGTAAACGAAGACATTTTACTAATGGAAGATTTAAAAAATCACCGAAGTTAGATGAGCAGTTATCTAAAAAGTTTTAAGCACTTTATGATTGAAGTTACATACCTTCAAAAACATGGATTAAGATATCTCTAACGTTTTCTTGAAGAACTTTATATTATTTAGGGAATACCAAAGTGGACCTACATGGAGTTTTAAACAGCTGTTCTTCAGGCAGAAACTGATTTCTTCCACATATTCTGACATCTTAGTAGCAGCAAAAGCTACAAGAACAAAGAACAAAAGATGACTGCTTATGGAAGGAGTGCAGTCCAGGACACGTGGCTAGCTCCCAAGTGCACCACTGTAAAAGAGATCATACTATATTTCATGCTGCTGGCATGTAACCTTACTGTGTCTTTCAGCTGTTACGTCTCAGTGAGCTAATGAGGAATCTTCAGTAATTTCCACTTTTCTTGCAAATTCTGCAAATGGTATTTTTGCTTAAAGCTCCCACTTAACTCTAGTAGATGAGATGTACTGCTAAGCGTTCTCTTTTTTTTGAAAATTACAATCCCCAGAGCGGAAAAAAAATTCAGATATCTGACTCCACTAAGATGATCTTCAGTGGTTACTGTACACAGAAAACCTGCTTTGTAGACTAAACGTTTGAAGTGAACCTTCTTTCGCTCTTACTGGATCTCACACTGCTGCTGCTTTACTCTTTCTGAACAAAGAAGGAGCCTTACAGAACAAATAAAATTAGTTTATCTTGGTAGGAAAACACTAGAAATATAAATGGGGTTTCTTTTTACTTGCTTATTCCCAAACCTAGGGTCTCAGTGGTTACCAGCCCCTGCACAGTAGGTCTTGCAGGCAAATGCCTGCACTCCACCCTTTCTATGTTGCAGCACCCCTGAACTCCACAATCTGAGGAACTCCTCCCCCCTTTCCTCTTCCTGATTGTGTTATTCCACATCTTCAAGTTATCCATAGGTTATAGTGCTATTTGCCTCTCACAGACCATTTTGAATCTCCTGAAGGCAAAAGACAACGCAGACTTGGGAGCAGCTGTCTCCAAGGATGCAGGTGGCCAGACACACAGTACCAATGTGATGATGTACAAAGGAATTTTTTTTTTTTTTAAAGCTATTTTAACAGACTGTTACTAGCTTGGTTTTGTTCTATTCATATGATTTTCTAAAGACACTATGCCCAGGCCCACAGATACAAGGGCTTAATGTATTACTAATTTTAAGCAAAGATGTCACAGTTCACTTCAGATGGGTTTGTGTATCAAGTAAATGGAAAATAGGTTATGCTGTTTTAGGATTTGTTCCAAATTTCTAAGTTATCTTAATGACAATACTCTGATTTCCTCTGATTTGAATAGGGCTAGCTTTCTACTGTTTGGTACTAGAACTAAGAAATATCTGGACAGATTAATGTTGTTCAAACTACAGAGACACCTCACAGAATATTTGCATTTTAGTGCCTGGTTTGAATACTTTGTCTAATCATGAGTGTACTTGAATTTAGAACTCCTAAGAATGTTTATCTACAAGCTAGCAGAAATACTTAAAATAAAAACTTAAAGGTTGATTTTGAGAAAATTCAAAGTATCAGAAATTTTCTTTACTGACAAAATAATCAAAATACTAGAGAAATGCTAGCTGCTATGTCAAATCATCCATTTCACAGTATTGCCAAGCAGGTTCACAAAGCTCCCTTTTCCAGTTTCACGAGATAAATACCAAGATGAGATAACAGGCTGTTACATCATATTTCAAGACTAGAAGGCTTGACTTCCCTCATCACCATGGAGCACGGCATGTTCTGACCCAGGGCACATCCTGCTAACTCAGCGACTGAGCATTAGCACAGAAGCACCAGGCTGAGAGTGAAAAACCACATGGTAAATGAAGGGCTGTATCTGTGTATGGCAGAAACAGAAGAGCAGTTTAAACTAGAAAAGCCTATCTGACTTTGTTAAAATACCAATTTAAATCAAACTCTGAACCAGCTGACAGCTAATTTTATACATATTGTACTTGCTAAATATCTCTGTTCAATCAACAGTCAGCATTTGTCAAATTGATCTAGGATTCGGTTTACTTAGTTGTTTTGCTTCCTCAAATCTCTGACCAGTAATGCTGCAACTATGTTCTCTACACTTGATGTTATTTTTTAGAAGGATATACCCTATGTAAATAAAAGTAAACTGATCCAAATTTTCTTTATTGGATACAACACAGTTTATGGCATCTTTCCTTGTCTAGGCTTTGTAGAACAGCTTTTTCGACCTTTGAATGTATATCACATAAACTAGCCAAACAAATTACAGAACACCCACAGCTGCTGCAGCAGAACAATTACATTTGCTTACAGTCTGCAGCAACCCCTTAAACATTATGCAGACACAGAAACAAACCTCTAATGGTACAGCATGTTTCTGGTAGTGGAAACTACTGTAAGAGAAAGGCAATTCCTTAGATTTATTTGGTGCAGATCACTCAAATTGAATGCTGTTCTGTGCAGTGTGAAAACAGTTCTTATTTTGGATTCTTGTCCCTGCAAAGGAACGATACACTAACTCTGGTTTTAATCAGTTAACAGCACAGAAGTTGCACTCCATGATCAGAGTGTGTTAGATCAATATATAATTTACCGATAATCATGCTTCACAAACAGTCCCATACTTAGTTTTAAATGCAGTTCAGTAGGGGCTTGCTCCCGATTTAATTTTATAATACAGCCCAGATTTCTGTACACAATCAAACATTTGTCCAAGATAGCCAAAACTGTATAGAAGCAGCAAACTAGCCCAGAATAAAGGGCAGCATACAGCCTTGGCGCCTACAAAGCAAAGGAAGAGCTGTAGCTGTGACTCAGTCTCAGATCGGTCTCTACTTTCCTCTTGATTTATATATGATGTAATCTGTACCAGCCCTTTTCCTGGTACACTTTACTTCTCCCTCCACCCCCATTCAGCTGTGCTGACAGTGAATTAGGAGACTGAGCCAACACTCTATGCAATCCCACCCACACAGATAGGAGCAAAGTGGCAGCAGCTCCCTCCCTACGCTACAGCCTTTGGATCTGCAGCACAGGGAAAGTAAGGAGACAGTCTCATGTGAAGGCTGGTACTCACCTGTGTTTCAAATTTGAGGACAAAGTTGACAAAGTTAACAAGAGGAAAAACTCTAAAAGATAATTGCTTCTTCAACCTCTTTGGCTTTGTCAAAGTAACTTCTCTGAATGCTCCTTTTTATTTAGACTCCTGTAGCGCAGCTCTGTATTGTCAAGTTTTAATGCCTTTTCAAACCAAATAATAATCCTTTCTTAAAACATGCACAATTTACTATGCAAAATGCTACTTAGTGCAAGTCAGATTATTTGAACATGCCCTAGACTTTCAGTCCTACATGTAATCCTGAAGAACAACGGTAAAAAATATTTTACTCAGAAGAGCAAAACAGCATCTCTTAACAGCATTTCCAAAAACTGTAAATTATTCTGACGCTTTTTTTGTTGTTTCAGGAAAATTCATTTGCTAAACCCTATTCTTTGTACAACTTCTTATGTCAGAGTTATCACTTCGAAAACTTCTCAACTGAAGTATCTCAAAGAAGATACGAGCAAAACTAAAACATGCAACTTAAACAATGTCAAACAATGATTTTTTCTAGACTGCATCCCATTCCAGTTAAAGGCAGGTGAATTCTGTGTTGACTAATCTCCATGACTGAAGCTATTTGATTTCATATAACGTCTCAAGTAACAGTTGTGACTAAACAAATGGCAAAAGTAGATATGCATTGTGGGAACCATTACAGTGTAATTACTGAGGGGAAGCTATCACTGAAACCTTTGGCTTACTAAAAATCACTGAAGTACAGTTTTCCTCCCTTGACAAGGAGAATGTCAAAATAGATAATTATAGAAATGCTAGACATAGTTTAAAAGAAGATAGGAGCTGTCACAAAAGGTTTGTTATTATAACATTTCACCTTCCACCCAACCTCACAATTCAGAAGCCACTGAGGTTTTTTTTACTGTGTAATAAGTACATAATGCATGAGAAAAGCAATCATTCACTGTGGTATTTCCTATTTAAAACTATTTTCAGGCTCCTTATACCAGTTAAAGGAACACACAACTTCATTTTGCTTCCACAAAATACTCAGTATACAAACATGTATACATACGCATACAAAGAAAGAAATGGTGAGGATTTAAACTGCAAATACTTCTAGCTATGCTACCCTGTATGGACAACAAAAAAAGAGGCATCTAGCATACAGTGAAGTTACTTCTGGATCCATACTCAATTAACACTTTTGGTTCATAGTACCTATAGAAACTGTGGACTATTACACTGGCAAGTTCAGAGAACTGCTTACCTCTCCATAGCAGTTTCCCTAGGCATTACTACATAAAGTTTCTCTAGTTTTAATGCACACGTACTCTTAAGATTGTCTGTAACTTCGCTTCTATCTTCATTCTACCAGAAAGTCAGAAGTACAGCCGAGTTATTCAGGTACCCCAGGACATTAACAGAAGTAGTGCACAGCTGCAAGGTTTGTTATGGGGGGAAAAAAGGGTTTTACAACTTCTACATACATTAACGTACTTTGTGTTCAGTTTAAAAGCCCCTACCAATCTGATGTCCACTGAAATAAGAAATAATAAGCTTGTAAGTTACGCACTAAAACAAGCTTAAATAGCACTAGATACTGGATATTTTTAAGCTTTGCTACATCCTTACAAATGTGCCTCTTAGTTCCTTAGTTTCAGGTTTTGAAGCTGAACACTCAGTGCATCTTTGATACAAGATATCTAAGCCAATTTTAATGATGTTACCCTCAGTACCTTTATGACTGAAAACTTGGTTACGTGTTAAATATAACTGAGATGAGTGACAAAGAGAGATACTCTATCAAAATAGGCACAAAAAATGAAGCTTATACTTATCTTATGCATCCAGCATCTCAATAGGATCTGCACCAACAGAAACTACCATTTATTTCATTACCTTTTTAATATGCAATGCTATCTCAAATTTTAAATAAATGGCCCAGTGAATGCAAGAGATGTAGAATGCTTATGAATGTCATGAGACATCTTTTAAATGTGTTTGTTGAATAGAACAACAACAGGAGACCGAAAAGAGAGTCCTCAGGAGAAGGATTTTCTCCTTGCCCTTCAGGAGCAATTTTTCTTTCCTTCGCAAGTGAAACGTGAAAAATACAAAATCCTAAGATGTCACATTTTAAGTCAGAAGTGAAATCTGCAGTCAGAACAAAAAATGAAAGATCTGTGTAAGAGAGACAGCACATTTATGTTTACCTTTCAACACAGTGATTTTGATGAGCTATACGGAAAGAGAAGCTGACTCCAACTTAAATAATGGGAGTAGCTTCTTAAAGAAAAATCAAATTCCATGGATAAAACATTGCTCCTATTAAAAAAGCACTCTATCCTAAGGTAACTTCTGTTAATAATTTCTGACACAAATACTAAACAGGTAAACAAATTTCAGTGCAAAGTGATCAATCACTAAATCTGCTTCAACAAAAAAAAAATTCATTACAAATATTTTAGTATTTGTAGCTTTTAAATATTTTCATGTATTTCAACCTTTTCTATATAGGGTACTAATTTCCTATTGCACACAAAAAGGCTATATGCATCTACTTTCCTATTTTCATAGAATGGAAACAAAATACTGTAATTATATATTACTCATTAAATTGGTTACAACGTAATTTAGAACTGCACAGGAATGAATGTAACAAATTTTTGTCAGCACATCCTTTATGATGGCACATAACATATGTAAAAGAACAGATGATAAAATCAGTAATGTATATATGTGTATACACACACACGCTTACACATGGTACAGATGTGATCCATAATTCTCTACCAAAAGGGACACTATATGAACAGAATACATTTAAACACAAGAAACAACTTAATATGTATTCATTTCCAAAGTTATCACCCTCATAACAAAGAACAAGACTTGGCATGTTTCAAGTTGTAATAAAATCAGAAGGCAATCAAGTGTTTCCAGTGTCCCAGAGGCTGGCTTTCAAAGCCACTGGCATGTCTTATGTTACTGGTCAGATTAGAAACAACCATGGTATCAACAGCATTCTGTGGTTGACTAGCCCAGAGAATGGGAGTCCTGCTTTAAGTGACTGTTATCCAAAAACAGGTGGAAAATGGTTATTTGGTAGTGGAGAAGGAAGAAACTATACAGACATGGAACATTGAACAATGTGTCTTGTGAAGTCATTGCAGTACTCTTCCGTAAGAAATGAAATCTAAAGAGATGCCAAGTCATTTTCTCTGTGGAAAAATGAAAGCTTTACAATGAAAGCAAAAGAGATCAGGTAGGTATTTCTGGAAGAAGGAAGGGCCTGATTACAAAATATTACCAAGTCTCAAGAGCAGCGTCTAACAGACCTAGCTGGTGACACGAGCTCGCCATGCTAACCAGCATAAATAAGGAGAACTCACGTTCACCCTCACTTCAGCACTGACTGAATGATTTTGAACCACATTTCCTTGGCCTAAAGAATTCATTGGTTCCCAGAGGATGGTCACTGGTACTATCACAGCAAGACATGTTCAGCTGATTTGTGAACCTTTGCAATATTTCCCAAGTTTTATCATAGACCTTATCAAGAGATCTGGTAGTTCAAGAATTTGAACATCTATTTAAACATCTACCACCTACAGCTGTTAGTTGAATAAAAGACATTAGAAAAATAAATCCACAACAAAATACTCCATGGGGATGATAGACAAAAAGATCAAAGAAGTAGAACAGAAATTTTCAAAAAGCTTAACATAAAGCTAAATAGATGATATAAATATAAAAAAGGGGCAGTTACAAAAAAAAAAGAAAAGAAGAAAATCATTAAAAATGTGATATTACAGACCACAAAGGTTGAAGAATAGGCACTGTTGCAGGAACCTACACTTCAGGAATTGTAATGTGTTCTGTGGTATTACAATGTGATGTTGACAGTAAAATGTCATTAAGGCACAAAACAGAAACAGTCTAGTCCCATGAGAAATATGTAAAAGAACAAGGAGATTTGTTATACATAGTTTCAACAAGAAACATGGTCAAAAATATTCCCCAGTTCCTGTAGCTGCCAAACAGCAGTTTACTATATCAACAGTACTGTCAAAACAGGAATATAATACAGAATAGCTGCCTGTAAATTTTGTGCACCTAAAACACCAAAGCCAATCTGTTCTACATATGAGACTGAACAGTATTCTGTACATACTTTATCTTTATAATTACATTCTGATATAAGGGTTTCAGATCAAGGAGAAACATGCATCTCACCCCATATTAATACAGGAAAAAAATTAAGCTGTATATCATATTTAAAATGTGATTTCAAATTTTTAGTAAGAATTTTTAACATACTTATACTTGAATTAGTTTCCTTTATACAGGACAAAACAAAAAACAAAAACAATCCACACTAGAGATTTTTGAAGAAAAGGTAACTGCTATTCAAATTGCCTGTATTATCATTTCTGCTCTGATAGGGTCAATGCACTGCCCTGCAGGTAAAATACCTAACTGATAAATACTTTTTTAGATCAATGCAACTCATGCAACTGAAGGTATAAGCAGTCCTGTTAACTCTGAATGCAACACTACACCCAGTACTGTTTAAACCTCTGTAAACTGCTTTCTCTGGAAGGCAAAATATTCAGAACACCACTGATCCACTGTTCGCTTAACTGTAGAGAAACCCTTTGGAAAAGGAACCAACAGCCCCAGTGCCAGAAGGAGCTTTATCATACAAATTCTAAAACTAGGGCTGTACATGTTCTCTGGAGTAGGTTCATCTCAACATTATTACAAGAGTTTGGCTCTTGAAAACAATAGCAATAAAGGCATGAAACACCTCACGCCTTCAAGTATCACACAATGTGATAGTTTCAAGAACAAAAGTTCTATGTATATAGTAAACATGAGAAATGGCCAGTTAGAAGGGTAGTCCAAGCACAGACAGAATGCTTATGAGGTATCTCTTTTGCACAAAAAATCAGGATGAAAAGGGAGGGAATAGAAGTTGGTGGGTTTTCTTTTTATGTGTATTAACACTTCTTTTGGGTCCTATCATGAGGGTAAACTTTACATTTTCCTCCATTCCTGCATGCAGTATAGCCCTTATCTCTGCACCTCAGAGGCAAAAGAGACAAATAGTTGAAAAGCTGTAAGTTGCATGGGAGCTTTGGCTTGAAAAAAACATCACACTGAAAGCTTATTAAGCTTATCCTAATTACAGATAGATAGGAGAACTTCTCACAATTGGTATATTTCAGAAGATTCAAGTGACTGAAGCTTGGTCAGAGCATGCCAGCACAGCTTCACTGAATTCAAAGCAATTATTCCTACTGATGTAAGTCAAGTTTATGACCCTCTGGCAGTCATTTTGAATCTTCTGTAGTAACCCATGCTTTAGCTACTCAATCACTCCTAGATGACACTTAGCAACTTATAATGCACGTCCAGGGTAAGAAGTGGAAATGTGTGCATCCACAGATCAGCAGTCAAATGCATTCTACTCTTTACAAACTCATTAGCATTAAAGATTGTAAGATATTTTGCTTCTTTGTTCTACTAGAAACCACTGAAAGAAAAAATCATGGCTGCAACTCCCCCATCTCATTAGCACTGTACAATGTTAATGCAATCTGTTTTCTTGTACTGATGAAAATGCTGGCAATTGGATTTGAAACCTGCATTTTAATACAAACTACCTTGAAAAAAAAGATTGTATTAATATGCAGAGGACTTGTCCTAAAAATTCACAGAAGTAACTTGAGAATTAATCTAATTTAAAAAAACCTTTTGAATAACCATCATTATCTTAAAGACTCTAATTTCAAATAGATAAAAGAACACTGGAGTTTTTATTTCCATGTATTTTTCATTTTCCTAAGTATCAGACATCAAGTCAATGTTATTTCTTCAATTCGGCAAGCAACACACTAAATTTTTTCCCCAGAGTAAGTTACTGAACAGATAAGTCCACTATAAATGAATTACTGTAGTTTTAACTACCGCAATTGAAAATTTAAAGATTATTAATCTCTTACCTCAACGGTAGGTGGATCTTTTCTTTTTTTTCTTATCCAAGCTGCAAAAGAAATAAAAATCAAATGGATTATTTCAAAGATAACAGAGAGTATTACAACTCAAAATGATTTTGACTTCATAACAGAAAGTAAACATTTATATAAAAATTTGCCACAACATAGCAAGCTGAAATAGTATTTCCTAAAGTATCAGATCTCAATATGCTATGTTCCATGTCAATACTCTTAGCCATCACAAAAGAAAGAAAAAAATTCATTCCTGTTACCAGAGCTTGAGCACAGCTTACACACTACCCAGAATGCCAGAACAGGGCTTAAGGCCCAGTCTTTTGTTGAGCTTACTATACAAAAAAAGCAGAGTTTCACCCTGATAAAACAACCACATGACTGCTGAAAAGCATGAAAAGCTTTAGATTGCTCTGGAGAAAAAAGGAACCGTGTGTATGCCTCAGGCATTGTTAAAGCTTAAAAACTTCGTAAGGACTATAGTGCCTACTAGAGTTCTTTCACAGGGATGCAAGATACAGCCCTACACCTGTATAAGCTCTGTCTGCATAGTTTCAGATATGCTGCATGGTTTTACCAGTTGCATCAAAGGGAAGGTAGCGTAACAGAAGGAAGGAATGCTTCCTCCATCTCAGCAAATTTATGATAGAAAGGACAGCAGCAGAATTACAGCAGCGGAAATGTTGGTTGTCCTGTGATTGCAGTCTCCTGTTATGAACTACAATCAGTAGATGTATGTCGACTCCCACCATAAGCTGCTTGCCAGTATGGAGCTGACTGGAAGCAGCAATCCAAGGGGATTCCATTGCAGACAGAGAAGTGGTCCCATGTCCAATCTTGCTTCATTCAGCCAATGAGTTATTACAGAGAGTTCCAACTCCATTACAGAATTTATTAGACAAACAAATTCCCTGATTATGAACAAGTCAATATGCACCTCTCTTCAAAAGTACCACTACTGAGCTGCAACATTTTCTCAAAAATGTTGAATCCACAGAAGTGCTAGGTACGAGTATTTTGTAGACACTTCGTTTTTTCTTCCCCCCTGCTTCTATTTTTTTTTATATGAATGAGTAGAAGAATGCAAATAGCAGTGTGCAGAAGGACAAACATAAGGGAAGCGGTTAAAAGGCAAAATGTTCATTTATATTTTTGGATAATTGTTTGTTACCAAGCTTGAAAGTTAGACCAAAAATGTTATTTTCACTATGATACAGTCATATTACCAGCTATCTCTTTCAGAAATGCTTTAAGAAGGGCTTATTTCAAAATTTCATCTTCCAGTTCCGCTGGACTTTAAGGGAAACTGCAAATAAGTCAAGCAGCGAGTTCAAAGTACTAGCAGCTGCATGAAGCCATGACTTCACCTGACTACAGAAAATGCAACCACCCACACAATGAACCACTAACAACATTCTGCTTCATCAAAATGATGAAAATGATTTTAGGAGGAATAGCTTAAAATTCATGTAAGAATGGAATTAAATGAGGCAAAATGCCATTACACAGCTTAGAAATCAGCCACCACAGCAAAGCCAACAGGCTTAATTCAAGGTTATTGATAGAAATCTTCAATTACATAAAACAAGGTCTGTTGTTTGTTTCTTGACTATCAGATGACAATTTCTAAAACATCTCTTCTTAAAATTGCATGCAGATGCTTATGAATATCAACATCTGTCAACTCTTGTCAGTAGTTTTTAGTCCTTACAAACATAAGATCCAAATATGCAACGGGGGGGGAACGGTCTAAGTAGTGAATAGTGAACAAACTTTCTACAAAAGTTTTACGTTACCAGAAAGCAAAACATCCCATTATAATAATCCAAATACAGTAAGATGACTCTCAAGTTCTGTAGAGTTAGAATACACTTTGCATGCACCTGTAGTACTTTCAAGCACTGTGACCTTATGAAAATTTCCAAATACAAAATCTGACAAGACCAGAATCTAAGCGGGTACACTGACAGCTTTTCAGGCACACTTTAAATAAAGGTTCAGTAATGTTATTAGAAAAAAAAATCATAGCACAAAAGCCTTTCCTCCTGAAAAAAATCATCACTGTGAACACTGTTAACACAGCTTAATCACTTAACAGCTCTAAACACATAATCAAGTACCAAGAAGTATGTTTAAAAGATGCAGTTGGAGAAAAAATGGAAAAGAAGTAGTTCAAAATGTTTGGTGAAAACTGAAGTGTTAGGATTACTTTCCACGAAGTACCATCTTCCTTGTATGCCTCATTTATCTGTCACATGGAGGTAATTTGTCACAATACCACTGGCCTCAATTTCACTGCTCTCAGCATTAAAAATGACTTCATTTTGTTGAAATTACCATTATTTACTTGAAGTGCAAGTATTTTCACAACTGCATCCTAATTTCAACTGGTTACAGTCAACTGGTGATTCTTAAAAAAAACTTAAACTTTGAAATACTACACAAAATAAGCTGCAGCTACAAAGTATTGCTGAAACACAGTCATTACAATAGATTTTCTTTCACTGACAGATAGGACTTATAGTCAGTTATTTCAGTAATGATTTTCAGATGAACAGAATACTTCTGTTAAGAGATTTTACCATTTAATTATCTGCCTGAGTGTAAGAATCCACAGACGGTACAGTGAAGGGTAAAAGGATAAAAGGGACAAAACTATCCTCAGTTGATTTCTCATACCATTATCCAAACATACCCTAATCAACATGTATCCATTTAAATTCACAAATAACATACACAGTTATCATGCTATTTTTCTTTCCATTTATAAAAAGCATTTGAATACGTGCTATATAGGACCACTCAGGTTTTATTCTTTTAATATATGTCAGGATTATAAACTTCGTTGGTTTAAGTCTAAATAAAATTTGCTAACAGAGATATTGGAAACCATTTTCCAACTTACTGCAAGGTAACTTCACTTTACCGCTCATGTTACCATTCACTCTATCTCTAATGAACTGCATTAGAAAATCATTATTTAACGAAAAATTAAGTCACTGCTGTGTAACTGAGAGAAGTATGACAGAAGTCTCCTTATAGCCATAAGGTCAAATTGGCTTTAATATACAATATGCCCTCTGTGAAAATCCATTTCAGAAGCATTTTTACATAAAACACAGTGCATTTTACTACATTTTACTTCAGTCTCAATTAGCTTTGTCCATCTTTCAAAAGCAACACATTTTTCTAATTCAAATTCTCTTTTTTTTTTTTTTTCCCCTGATTGCTCACCTGACCATTCTTCAGGGAGAAGAATAGGAGGAATTTAATATACTTAATCCCCAACAGCTTTCAGGTGGAAATATTTTGGAATCATAGATAGGTTGCTCAAAATACCAAATCCAAATACTAACTCCTTACAACTTACACATAAGAAGTTCATGGTAACAAAGAAAGAAAAAATGCTTACAAACACACCATCAGTGATATCTTACTGATTTAGTATCAGTTTTAAAGCCAACAAAATATCTTGAAATCAATATATTTACCATCTTTTAAAAATGTTCAGTATATACAATTCAGTGATTGTCATTCTTTATGGCCTCTTATTACAGTTCTCGTCAACTGACACTTAAGTACTAAACAGATTTATAAGACAGTTGAGTATTTGTTGATGGAAATAAGGCAGGTGTTACATAGTATTTGACCACACACCCTTAAGAGTCCAATGACAGTTGCAGTTGAAGGGGTTTCCATATGAACACTCATCTTCCACATTAACAAAACAAAGTGCTTTCACACGTTGTCATTTAAAATGCTTAAAATGAGTAAAAGAACAAAGTTTACAGGTATGTATTGACGGCAACCAAAACACGCTTGCCTACTATCCAAACCCTCCAAAGCTTTAGGAAAATGAACTGATTGCCTCAATTTCAAAGTAATTATGGTGGTGCTTTTAATTTATCTGAATGGCACTTCTTGCCTTCTGTATGCATTGTAATGCCACTTTCGCCTAAAAGGAATTTTGCAAGATAGCTGGACCTTCACTACCTTAAGACTCTTGCATTCTTTCACCAGCACTCATTTGCATTCTCATTAGTATGCATGAGATTTTCATTGAACTTTAAGACTCCTACTGGCACATAACACACTGTAATGAATTCAACAGTGAGCATGCAAATTAAGACTACCATTAATCACTGAATGTTATGAGAAAAAAAACAGAAGACAAGGAGTAGATGAGCTTTATTGCTGGATGAAGCATGCAATCTCAGGAATCAGTGTAGGTATGTAAACTTGCTGCCCCCTTTAGGGAGCACTACTGACATGTCCTGAGGAAGTAAACTACATATTCCTCAGCAGGTCAACATTCAGAATAAACATTACAGAAAGGTTATCCATTGGCTGCATCAGTTTGCCTACAGAAAAGAAAAGCATGCTTTCTTACCTAGTACAAAAATACAAGAGCCTTAATCTGCGCAAAAGTATGTAATCTTCAAACTGTGTGCAGGGATTAGAATCATTAGAACAGCTTAGGGTGGAAGAGATCTTAATGATTATTCAGTTTCAACCTCCTGAGTCATGGGCAGGGCTGCACCTCATCAAAACAGGCTGCCCAGAGCCCCATAAACCTGGCTTTGAACACTTCCAGGGATGGGGCATCCACAGCTTCTCTGGGCAGCCAGTGCCAATGACTCAACACCTGAGTAGAAAAATTCTAATATCTAACCTAAATCTCCCCTCTTTTAGTTTAAAGCCATTCCCTCTTGTCCTATCCGTATAAAACTAAGTATAAAGTTAGACCACCCCTCCTGCTTGTACAGTATTGGAAGGGTGTACTGAGGTTCTCACTGGAGTCTTCTCTTTTCCAAAGTAAACAAGCCCAACTACCTCAGACCTTCCTCGTAAGAGAGATGCTCCAGCCTTCTGATCACTTCTGCCACCTTCCTCAAGATCACTCCAACAACTCCATGTTTTTCACATGCCGCGGGCCCCAGGCCTGGATGCCACACTGCAGACGAGGCCTCATGAGGGCCTTTTCTCATCCTGCTGGACACCTCTCTTTTGATACAGCCCACAATGCAGGCGGGATGTAAGCACACAACGCTGGCTCATGTCCAGCTTTTCTTTCAGCAGGACCACCAAGACCTTCTCTGCAGAACTACCTTCTAAATTAAAAAGTACTGTATACAAAGTGTACTGCTAATGCTGAAGAGAACACAAGCAATTACAACTCCATTGTTACAATACTGAGCATGCTTCAATTCAACAAAAGCCTAAATGGCGATTCAAGCCTTTTGTAATATCCATGGGACTGACTACCTTCAGAAATTGTATCCTGCAGACCACTTAAAACTAGCAACTTTAAAACTCCAGGAAAACCTTTCAGCTGTATTATTTGGTTAATTTTCAGGACTAACATTCAAACATCATCTCCCAGGTCTGAGAAAGAGCATGCATGGACTGAGCCTGTAATCTAGATGTTTTGTACACCTACTTGCTTTATAGCTTCCTACTCAGCCTCACCCTATTAAGTGTTTATAACTTGATAAACACAGTTCAAAAATCACCTCCTCAGTTTACTAGCTGTTCAGGGAGTGTACCTTAGCAATATAATGAGACCAATCCTGGACTCCCTTCAAATTTCACTTCAGTCTCTCACACTCCCTAAGCAATCTCATGACTGATTCCACACAAGTTTTTGGCCCATAAATATTTCCAGGCACAGTACTTTTGTTCATACAGGTTACAAGACTTTTTTCTAGACATAAAGTGTGATGTAAAGAAATTAAGAGAAGTGCCAGGATGAGTGACTTTACATCATGTGGGTACTATGGAATAGCTACAAGTGAAAAAGCTGAGTCTGGCAGATCTAAGCACAGGTGAAGGCAGCCCTCTAGAAAAAAAAGGAGAGGAAACAAGGCAGCACAGATTTCAGCACAGTTCTTCACCTGGAAAGACTGAGAAGGATGGAGAAGAGAATGCATATGCTGAAAGTGCAGGCAAAACTGAAGCAGAGACATTGTAAATGTCAGAGCACTTATATGCTATTTGGAGAGAAGGCTCCTGGAGATCTAAGAATGTGCCTGGCAGAGAGGATTTAGAATAACTATCCCCCCAAAAGAACAAAGAATAAAGAAAGAACAACAATAAGAAATATTATACAGCCTTCTAATCTTATACTAATCTTTTAGTACTCAGAGGAAACCGCAAGTGTTTCAGAGATCCTCCTGCAAAGCCTCAGACTGTTTGCTGGAATGATCAATGTACACAATAGCATGAACTATCACGTGAACACCCACAAGAAGAATGCACTGGGAATTTTTCAAAAGTCTGGACAGAAGATAGCAGACAAAGTTAAAAACAGACCTTGAGAGCCTAGGAAGTATCAGATTTTCCCTTTCCACTTAAAAAGGAAAACTGCAAGGATAGCATTGTAAAAAGCCTTCAGAAAATCATGTCTAAAAACCCTGTGTTAAACTATCCCCACTCAGTTGACTGGCTTCCATAGCATTACTTGAATTCTCTAATCTTTTCATGCTTTCCCATTTCTTACTTGGAATTTTTTTCATTTTACAGGAAGTAGAAAAGAAGTAGAGAGCATACCACATCACTTATTCACATCCCAATATGTAGCAAACACACCACAATTTCCTGAACAGCCTGCTCAAAAACAGAAGTAGCGCTAGTTTTGGCTTTTAAAAATTACTTAAAGATTACAAAAAAACGTCTTTATACTCTTTAAATTGACACTGAACCAAAACAAAAAAATTGGTTAGCCTTTCTTTTTGTGGAATTCCCAAGTTTCAAGGTTTCTTGCTTATATAGAGTTCATAAATCATACTTAATGCCACTTCTGACTCAAGCTCCTACAGCCTCAAGGAACAACATACAATCTTGCTCTACTTTCTCTCTTCCAAGGGCAGCTTAATTAATCCAGAGGAATTTCTCTAGCTTCCCTGAATCTGTCTGAAATTTTGGGACATAGAAAGAAAATTTTCATTAGAACTGATGGAAAAAAACAAAAAAAAAACAAAAAAAAAAACCACATTAATTACTTCACAGGCTCTCCAACTGCCTACAAGACAGCAAGGAAGAGTACAGGAAGCCAGATACTACTGTTAAAACAATAATTAAAAAAAAGCCCCAACACTGTGCCACCAATAATTTAGCTGACCTAAAAACTGACACTGCAGTAAAAGCCTAATCAGCAATTTTAGCACAGTTTTGGTTGTTCTATCAGATTCCCCCTCAGACACAAATATTTTCACATTTAATAAAAGACAGCCATAATCAGGCAGACTTTACTTAGATTTTTATTATGTGCAGGTTTCCTAAGCATTATTTAACCCTATCTGTAGAGGAGTCACTTTAAGTTAATGTCTAAGTAATTATAAAAAAAGTAACTGAAAATGAAAGAGACAACCTATTCATGCAGTACAGCATTCTATTAAGAAAAATCTGAATCGACATTCAATGACAAAATTATCTTGAAATAAAACCAAAATATTCAAGATTTACCTTCCCATTCTGTTGGAAAGTCACCCATCTCATACTGATACACTTGCCGATTTACTGCTTCTACAAATCTTCTTTCAGGTTTAATTTGCCCTAAAGTAATAGAGAGGAAAAAAAAAACCAATCAGTTATATATATATACAAACGCACACACTTACACACAGTAAGAAATTTGCTGATTTTGTTACTGTTTTGAAAGAGCTTTCATTCACACAAGCATAATGATATCTGGAGAAAAAAACATTAGGATTTAAACAGTGAGAAAATGATTATCACTAAGATTTCTATTTGAGATGCTACTTATTTCAGTAACTTCATCAAAACTGTATGTTCTACTGTTCATTTGGATTATTAATGGCCCAAATGGTTTACTTCATTCTACCTCAAGTCTAGCACTTCCTTTCAGGATGCTTCTCTGAGAACCTGTCAATCAAACCTGCTTTTCCTTTCATTCGGTTATCTTCCACACATGGCATGTGACCAGAAACTTGAAAATGCTATAAGAGGCAAAAATATTAGCACAGAGTTCACTGATGAGCTCTGCCAAGTGTTCTGGTCACATCAGCCCCATTGATGGCAACAGCTCTGGGTACGTGAACCTTCGCATATGCTTAGCAACTATTTACTGCATTAGAAAATGAAAAACATGAAGATCACTCTGACAGAAAATATTCAATACATTAAAAGAGGAACCATTGTGGAGAACCTAGATCTACATCCCACTTACAGATTCTCCAACAGGTCCTGTTCAACAAACTTTATTTCTTTTTGTAACAAGGTCATCTATCAAGTTGACCATGGGATGCCAATTGACACTATCTTTTTGGATTTCAGGAAAGCTTTTGTTCTTCTAGACAATATCCAGCACACAACTAGACAAAAACATAATGCAATCTGTGAGCATTCATGGGTTGGGACCAAAGGTTTACTGCAAATGAGGTTATATGAGGGTGGCAGCCTGTCACTATCAGGGTTTTCCAGGGCTCCATTTTAGGGCTAGCTCTCTTCGATGCTTACATATACTACTTAGATGTAGGACTACAATGGTTTAGAGCAAGTTTGCTGATGATATAAAATTAGGAGGAGATGCTGACTCCATCAGGGGTGGAGAAGTTTTGCATAGAGATCTAGACAAATGAAACACCTGGGCAATCACCAGCTGCATGAAGTTTAACAAGAGCAAGAGCTGGATTCTGCAGCAGGGAAGAGGCAACCCTGACTACATGCAGAGCCTGGGAGATGAGGCTGTAGAGCAGCCTCACTATAAGAGATTTGGGGGTCTTGGATGACAGCAAGTTGAACATGAGCTAAGAGTGTGCCCAGACAGCCAGGAAGGCCAACAGTTCATGTTTGGTTTCAGGAAAAGGCTCTTAACTAGAGTGATACAGGGCTCAGGAACAGGCTCCACAGAGCACAGATCACAGCACCAAGCTGTCAGAGGTCAGTAAGCACCTGGATGACTCTCACAGACATATTGTCTGATTTTTTAGCAGTGCCCTGGGGAGCCAGAAGCTAGACTCAATGATCCTTATGGGTTCCTTCTCACTCAGGAAGATTCTGTGATTATACATACTATATCAATACTAGGTCATATATTAATATCTAGGTCAGAGAAAAGGTTGAAACCATATTGCTTGTTATCTTTGATGTTGGCTCTATTGAAGCAAAAAAAACCCACAGCAGTATTCTGAAAGAAAGGCAGTTGATGAGCAGTAAGAAAGAAACATCTGCCTCTGGTAAACAGAGTATTTTGTCAGAGCATTTAGGGCTAAATGGATTATAAACCAAATGAGGACACTTGTTCTGAGACATAAATTCCAACCAAGTAAAAGGATTAAAACCATCCCTAAATAAAATGTGGGACAAGAAAAACAGTTTTCTGGATCCAAACGTTCTATAGCATCTTCTTTATAGTCAAAAAGGTGAAGAAATATGAAACAGAAATAAAGAAAACACCACCCCATAGCCCTAGCCAAAGACAGAAACAAAGCCCAAACTGTGTGTTTTCACAGTGTTGTAACCTCACACTTCAGTAAGCAGAGAAATGTTTACAGACTTGAGCACATCTACAATATCTAAACAGAATATATCACTATGCTGGCACACTTGAAGTAAGAATCCAGACCAGTACAGGAATTGACAATATGTATTGTAAAGTCAGTAGAAACAGAACTAGAGGGCATAATATGAAGCATGAATACTCATATTAAACATTCGGTGTAAAAACTTTATGTTAATTCCCTTAGGATAAAGAATCAGCAGATGATCAATCGTCGTGCTGATGATTCCTCATTCTTAAATAAATAAAAAGGAGGTATAGATAGCACAATATCTGCTCTAGCAAAAGTGTCAGAATATTAAAATTTGTCCAGAAATATCTCATCATTTTATTCACCTGACTGTCAAACTGCTTATGGTGAGGGAGAAGATTCATAGTTCCTATGTATGCTTGTGATCTCTGAAAAGCTTAACAAACAGTAATTGTTACTGCAGCTGCAGAGAAACTATACTTGGGACTTCAGATTGAAAACTCTCTAGGAAAGAAATCTGCTCATTTCAGATCTTATGTAAGCATATGTGAGCCACCCTCATCTTTTGGTCACTGTAAGACATTCAAACAGGTCAATGGGGTTACAAGAACTCTGTTCCTCCCTGTACCATCAAATTTTAATAAAATTACAATGCTCTGAACTATTATGAGCTGCTGAGTAGTCAACTTGTTCACCTACTTCTATGTCATATATGTGAATAAATGCATCCTGTGTTAGATTTTCTTTTCAAGAATAACGAACCTAATACTCTGAAATGGATGTACCTGTAGCTAGAGAGAAAAGCCCATGGATTTTATATGTATATATCCGAATTTTATGTTTTGAAAGCTTGTTGTACACTTCAGACAGTGTCAGTTTAAAAATACCTTTTATTATAGTTTGACTGAATGCTCAGGGGGCAAGTAACCCAGCAAGACGTAATAAACATTGTCCCTACTCCTAGTTCATTGAAAAGCCTTGCAAATAGTGATCTCATCAAAGCAGCAGAAAACCCCAGAAAGATAATACACCTTTACAAAGAACTTGTAAATGAATCTACAATAAGCTTACTGGAAACATGCAATATCACAATCCTTTTTCCAACAAAGGTGCAAATAAAGCTAGTACAAACGCCACCTCTTGAATACCTGGTAGATGTCTGATGCTCTGGCATGTAGACACGTACACCCAACTGCTCTTTCAGTTTATTGTGGTCTATTGACTCTGACTGTTTTCTACCAATTACTGCCAAATCATGAAAAAATCCAGGAATGAAGTAGCAAATATTTTCTGTAAATGTATGAAAACCTATTTAAAACAGGGATTTAGCATGTATAAAAGGGAATTTAGAAAGTATGTAGAAAGGATACAAGAGCTTGTATTCTATGAATAAAAACAATACATGAAGATAAACAACAGGGCAGTCATGCAGTTAAGGGAAATGGGAAAAACACAGCAAGGGTATGAACTGTAAATGAAATGAAAAGAAAGTTAAAGCTGTAGAGAACATCAGTTAAGCAATATGACCCAACACAGCAGTGTTACAGTCTGGTTTGAATGATTAATTATGTTTCAATTACACATCATTCATAAACTCTTATTTGCCATCTCATTTTTTACAGTATAAATGGAATTATTACAACTAGCTGCACCTGAAGAGCTAATGCTATTCTTTGAAGAAGTTTTAATAAATTTTACAAAAGGATTACAGGTTTGAGATTCAGCAAGAACATTCAGTCATACACCATGTCTGAACACAATTACAGTAATGCTATGCATTGTACTTGAAGGATTAGAGAATACTAATACACTATTTTGTTTGCTTTCCACTGCAGAGTGTAGAGAAGTAAAAACAAGAGCACAAGTTCTGAAAAAAAGGGTTGGGGTTATAAGTTATTCATTCTATCATGAATGTTGTGAAATTACGCTTCACTGTTGTGCTTGCTCTGTTTGGTATAGCTCACAACAAAATGTTTGAGAGCAGAAGAAAGGCATCAATAAAGTCTGCTGTACACAGACAGGAAAACAAAACAAAGACGCAGATGCATCAACATAAAAAAGCAAACTCCCAGTGTAGTTAAATTGCTCATTCTCACCTGCAAAGCAATTACACAACTCTTAAAAGTCTGCGTCTCAGCTAAATGTGAGCAGAGTTCCTAACATTTAAGGCACAGGAGACAGGGATTCCATCTAAGCATGCCAATGTCGTTCTGAAGTTGGCGCTGTGGTCTGTAATTGGTTTTAACAGTCTGAGTGGCCCTATCTGCAAATCCTGATGTCAACCCGAGACATGCTAAACATGAATATTCTGTGTATAAAAAAAAAAAACAACAAGAAAAAAACCTCTCTCCAGCAGGTGAAGATACATTCTTTGGGTATTGTTGCAAGCTTCAAAATAACAAAACAAATGCTTACAGGAGCTTAATTATCATGGTTCAGGTTAGGATATATTTCCATAGTTTTTAATATTTAAAGTCAATAGTTTGCAACGCACTGGACTTATTTATCACCAGAAATCAAAAATTTTACTTGGCTAGAGATCTAAGAAAAGTGTTTCCAAGTACCATTTTGGTACATTTTTTCTTTTTTTTCTTTTTTTAATGTGACCAAATAATACTTCCTAAAAAGTGCAGTCACTTAGGCTGGAGAAGACCAATACCACAACATCGTTCAAAAGCTTTAAAAAATCGCTTGAATTAGTTCTTACTTCATACTGCTAACTACTTTTTAACCTCTGCTTCAGAAGTTTGTATCTTTATGCTGACTGGCCTGTGAGCACCCATTATTGAGTGTGTTTTCCAAAACTGCTCATGCAGACTGGGAATAAAACCACAACACAACAGATTAGCTGATTTTGGTCAGCTCAAAGTGGTGTAGGCAGTAAAGAAGGAAAGCAACTTTCACAAAAACAAGGTATTGCAACATCTCATTTGCTGTCAGAAGTATTTAGAACACTGAGAGAATGGAGTGTAATAGGGTAGAACTAACTGAAATCCAAAAAGCATTTTCAACCCAGGAATTCTTTACAAATTTTGGAGTTTCCATGGTCATTTGTCATGTTAGCAAAACAGATGCACACAGAAAAGCACCATGCAGTCCTCTCTGGTCACCTTCCCAGTTTGACTCGCTAAATTTTGGGCTAACCAGCAAATATAGAGGTACATGAGCTTTCAAAGTACGTAAATACCTAATCAAGTACCTACTCAAATGTGTGCCTGATGATTTTGGAATATTTTGCTATTATTAAATACCAAAGTACTAATTAGAACAAATGAAGTCACAAAGTATATATAAAAGCTTCTACTTGAGAGTATTTACACTGACGCCAGTGAAAGAAGAGACTGAATTGAACTTCATACGCACATAGCTTCCAAAAACCTTGACAGAACTGTTTGACAGTTTAGGACCTTCTCAGGTACTTTTCAAAGACTTGTATGTTCCTAAACTGTATCTTAATTTTCACAAATAAGACAGAAAAAACCAGTTGTGTTACTATACTTTCCTAACTTAATCTCTAAAATAGCAAACTCGTAGAAATAATAATGTTCGTAGAGATTCTTATTACTGCAAAGTTACTGAATTAATCTCATTAGAATTCCAACACTCTCTTTTCAGATTTGAAAAGCTAAGATATTCAAATCTCATATATTTATATCTGCAGTGAAACAAGAGAACACAGCTCTTTATGAAAGCAAGTGAAAAAGCACTTATTCAACGTGTTTAAGTGAGACTCGGCACGCAAGAAGTAAGCACGGAATACAACTTGGAGATATTTTAAAATGACTAATATAAAAAACCTTCTTATTATAAGTCATGCAGAAGCAAAAGACTCTCCCAGCTACACCCTGACTTGCTTTTGTCCTTGGTACTATGGAAATTGTATCAGCTACAAAAAGCTCCCTTATCAGTTTCTGGAACATTTACATGTCTACTTACCTCAGAATTATTTTTGTTGACGTTGCTTAGCTTGCAAAACATGATGAAACTACAGCATAGTGTGATGCAGATACAGATTGTTAAATAAGAGGACAAGGGTTCTGAATGCAATGTGGTTTGTATAATGCCCTGCTGTGCAGTGGAAATTACATGTGTTGCACTTGATGCACTGACATGAAAAATGAATACTTAAACATTTGACTTTCCTGTAATCCTAAAATGCACAAGTATTTCGAAACATGGATATTAAGGAAGTTGTAAATACCAACATCTGTGAGAGATTATAATAGTATTTGTACTAAAAAGCAGGTTCTTCAACATTTAAAAAATTTCTTTCAGTGAAAACACAAAGGGAAAGCAAGACAAAAATTCATATGCAGAAGACTTCATTATCATGTTTGTCTCAACATTATTTCTTACTAATTGTTTTGACAACCTCAACTTGTTTTTGTGAATGCATATCTCCTTTTTAAATGATCAGTGTAACAAGACATGTTACTCAAAAAACAAATTCAGGTCTTGCACAGCCTCTCGTATGTACATATGTCTATGAATGCAATGAAGCCAACCTAAAAGAGATGATCTACTTTTGCACATTTTGTTATCATTCATTCTCTTTCCTGGCAATTTATTATAAAATCAAACATAAGATCTTCTGTAATTAAGCAGTAAGAGTCTTATTTTTAAGCTTAAGGACACTTTGATTTGTAGCAGAATTTTACATACCATACAGATTAGTAAGCATACATTTAAGTATCAAATACAGACATTTCTAGTTCAAATCAATTAAACTAAGATATCATTTCCTTCTGGCTGCCTATATTTTTCTTTAATTCTGGTCAGTGTAAGACCTTATTACAAGTAATTTGCCACCATAAGGCTGAGGAAAAAAATGCTAGACTCACAATTTTTGTCATTTTTCCCTCATTTCCCCTGCAGGCTGCTACTGTTGATGGCCTTTATGGAAATATAAATTCAATCAGCAGCTGCAAATTTCATGAGACGTCCATCTTCATGCTGAATTTCCAACTGAGTGTCAAAACAATCTGTGGATTTCTTCCTGATGAAATGTACTTTGAATTGTAAATTTCTGCAATTTCCTCATGTTAGAATTTGAGCTGCACTAAAACAGAGCTACCAGCACAGATGTGGAGCCTACCAGGTTACCAGCCTACCAGGAGACAGGTCATTTTTCTCTTCATTCTTAATGTCATTGAAAGGGTTAAGTAATAACCCATGGAAAGTGGTTTGTTTAAAAAACTTCTTATATGAGAAAATTAAATAACTTCTTTGTTTAGTTATAGCATAAAATTGAAAGGCCTTCAGAATATTCCAAAGGTTTCTCAAGTCAGCTATGTGAACTGCATTCATTTTAGAGTATTTCGCACTGATAGGGAAGGGAAGAGGGAAGGGAA